>CM022472.1:30088589-30107364 GCA_011952105.1 Coreoperca whiteheadi | reverse complement strand
GCCTGAGGTCTTCCAGTCAGAAAGTCCAACAGCCAGTTGCACAGCGAAGTGTTTGTGAATGAGCTGTTGAGGGATGATTGTGTTGAATGCTGAACTGAAGTCTATGAACAGCATTCTGACGTAGGAGTCTTTTTTCTCTAGATGTGTGAGTGCTGAGTGGAGGGTAGTTGAGATGGCATCGTCGGTCGACCGGTTAGACCGATATGCAAACTGGAATGGGTCCAGGGAGGGGGGGAGGGCAGACTTGATGTGGTGCATGACTAGCCGTTCGAAGCACTTCATGAGGATGGGAGTAAGTGCAACAGGACGGTAGATATGTCATTAGAGTGTCATGCAATGACTTACACTGCTGAAACTCTAACGCAAATTACCACACATCCTGTCCCAAATATTATGGATAATAATAATGTCCTGAAAGAATAGTTTTGTTAGTTTCAGAAAATGGTGACATCATATTCATTTATTTACATAAAGAACAGTGCTTGTTAATAGGGTCTTAATCTCTTTGTGGCATCAGCATGACAACATGAAGTTCTACCCCCTTCTTATATTGGTACTTCATTTAACACATCATTTAATACAATTGATTCTGCATGGCAAAAGTCAACTCTTTTTTTCTTTAGTCTTAGAGTCCTGTGTGGTGGTGTTCACTTGACCATTCCATAAAGAGGGTGGTGTCAGGTTGTCTACCTACTCCCCCTGACATGCGTCCTTCAGTTGTCCCTCTGTCTTCACAAGGCTAGCAATCCTTCTAAGCTTGATATCTGACCTTATAATATAGACGATGTTGCCCAAGCAAATACAAGTATGAGCTGTCAGGAAAAAACAATTTAAAACTATTACCATTTCAACATATAATAAGAATGTGGTTTGACGAGCACACATTAAATGATATGATTCACAATGACAGACTTAAATGAGGACACAGACTCAGACAGGGTTTTAAAGGAATTGGTAGGATTTATTAACTAGTTCAGGGATATGAAGGAGGTTGAGGGAAGGGATCTGGAGGAAGGAAGCTGAGAGCTGGTTTGCAGCCAGCGGAATCCAAGGTTGGCAGGGAGTGTGGCAGAATGATGTAGGTGGAATGAGGTAGGTTAGCTGGTAGTTGAGCAGACAGACAGTCTGAAGCTGTGCGTAACGTGGCCGTGTGGTAGAGGGTAAGCATCCTTGACAGACAGAGCAGCAATCACATTCCTACACTCAATGATACCATCTCATATTGAGTATTGCATTACCAGCTGGTCATATGCTGGTTCTTCCGTTATTAGACCTGTTGAATCATGCTACAAAAAGGCATTGAACGTCTTGGACAAGAAACCTTGTTTTTTTGTTTACCACCACTGTCACATTCTTGATAAATATTGTTTATTAAGTCTCTCAAATTGTAAAATATTTCAATCTGCTTGTTTGATTTACAAAGTTATTCATGGTTTGGCTCCTCCCTCGTTGAATGAGTTAATCAAAAAGAAATCCCTTAGTGGCCCTGGTTCACAAGTAATGCCAGCCACTGTTAGAGGTGGCGGTGAGCTCCTATTCAGATGTACATCATTTTCTCAAAACGTTCTATCATTTCAGGGTTCAATGTTTTGGAATAGCATTCCACGCTCAGTGAGGAAATGTACAACTTTACTTACCTTTAAAACACATTTGAAACTGTGGTTGAGAGACACTCAAACATGCAATCATATGTGACCTGTACTTTACTTATTTGCAAATTATGTTTGTAAGATGGGCCTGTGCAATATTCATAACTTATATTTGCTCAAACTTGCGCACCTCTGATTCAGTTAAGTACAGATGTAATTGTAAATCCTGTTTTGTCCCTTCTTTTCATTAACTTGTTGCTGATCTATTGTCTGTACTAATATTGACTTTATTGTATCGATGTGTTTTGTTCTGTTCTTATTGTGTTGTATTTAGTTGTTTTTCCTATTCTTGTGTCTAACATCTACCTGCCCGGGGGTCTGCAGATAGAAACTAGCCTAAGGGTATAATCTGGCATATTTACATTGGTTTTAATGTTCATTAATATGCATTGCCCCCTTTTTCTTAAAAAATTAAATAGATGACCTTGCAAGTGAGCAGCTTGGAGCAGATGTGTTGGATGAGCCTCAGCCAGCACAGTTACACAATAAACACAGAGAGACAGACCGGAAAAACCAGGACATACAGGGGTTACAGCCGAGGACGCAACATTACACGCAGTAACCACAGTGGGACATAAAAAAAAAAAGTAATAATAATAAATAATTTAAACAAATGTTGCTATCAGTACCACAAACCAGCTATGATGCATAACATTATACACATACCCTTGCTCTTTCTTATAGACAAGAATAATAACAGCACATTAGTCATTTAGGAGTTATGGGCATGAATGGCCTCTGGATAAGGGCTGTTGCAGAACCAGGCTGTCCTGGTTCTAATACTTTTCAGCAAGGAATGGTCACTCCTGGATAGGACTGCACAATTAATTGAAATATTATTGATATCGCAATATGGCCAAGTGCATTATCCAAATGGCAGAAGTTGCAATTTTTTGATGAAGGTAAAATGTGTGACAAAAACAAAATTCTAATGAAGTACTATAGTGCTGCAGAGATGCCCGGCTTACAAATCATGTTCTCCAAATGTAAGAAAATGTGTTGTTTTGTACAGACCCCTGACCAATGCAACATCATCATGATTTTAATATTTTTTTTCAGTGAAAATGAAAATTGTGGTACAAAAATGATCATTCCCACTAATCTTGAATCATATCGCAATCGTAATATCTGTCAAAATAATCACAATATATTATCCATCCATCCATCTATCTTCTGCCGCTTATCCGGGGCCGGGTCGCGGGGGCCGCAGTCTAAGCAGGGACGCCCAGACTTCCCTCTCCCCAGACACTTCCTCCAGCTCTTGTAGGGGAAGAGGCGTTCCCAGGCCAGCCGAGAGACATAGTTCCTCCAGCATGTCCTAGGTCTTCCCTGGGGCCTCCTCCCGGTTGGACATGCCCGGAACACCTCCCCAGGGAGAAGTCCAGGAGGCATCCGGGACAGATGCCCGAGCCACCTCAGCTGACTCCTCTCGATGTGGAGGAGCAGCAGCTCTACTCTGAGCTCCCCCCGAGTGACCGAGCTCCTCACCCTATCTCTAAGGGAGCGCCCAGCCACCCTACGGAGGAAACTCATTTCAGCCACCTGTATCCAGGATCTTGTCCTTTCAGTCATGACCCAAAGCTCATGACCATAGGTGAGGGTAGGAACGTAGATCGACTGGTAAATAGAGAGCTTCTCCTTGCAACTCAGCTCCCTCTTTACCACGACAGACCGGTATATCGACCGCATCACTCCAGAGGATACATTGATCCGCCTGTCAATCTCCAGCTCCATTCTTGCCTCTCTCGTGAACTAGACCCCAAGATACTTGAAGGGGACAAGCCACCCTTTTCCGGCTGAGAACCATGGCCTTGGACTTGGAGGTGCTGATTCTCATCCCTGCCGCTTCACACTCGGCTGAAAACCATCCCAGTGCACACTGAAGGTCCTGATTTGATGAAGCCAACAGGACAGCATCGTCGCCCTCCGGTCCCCCGGTCCTCCGGTCCCCGACTGCACCTAGAAATCCTGTCCATATAAATAATGAACAGGATTGGTGACAAAGGGCAGCCCTGCCGGAGTCCAACAAGTCTGACTTACTGCCGGCAATGCAAACCAAACTCCTCCTCCGGTCATATAGGGACCGGACAGCGCTTAGCAGAGGGCCCCGGAGCCCATACTCCCAGAGCACCCCCCACAGGTCGCTGCGAGGGACACAGTCGAA
This sequence comes from Coreoperca whiteheadi, assembly GCA_011952105.1. Classification (NCBI taxonomy): domain Eukaryota; kingdom Metazoa; phylum Chordata; class Actinopteri; order Centrarchiformes; family Sinipercidae; genus Coreoperca; species Coreoperca whiteheadi. The sequence goes on along the minus strand of CM022472.1, from coordinate 30,103,551 downwards.
TGCCTTCTCCAGATCCACAATGCACATGTGGACTGGTTGGGCAAACTCCCATGAACCCTCCAGCAACCTGGAGAGGTTATAGAGATGGTCCAGTGTTCCACGACCGGGACGAAAACCACATTGTTCCTCCTGAATCCGAGGTTCGACTATCAGCCGAATTCTCCTCTCCAGTACAGGCATAGACTTTTCCGGGGAGGCTGAGGAGTGTGATTCCCTTGTAGTTGGAACACACCCTCCGGTCCCCCTCCTTAAACAGAGGGACCACAACCCCAGTCTGCTAGTCCAGAGGCACTGTCCCCAGCCGCCATGTGATGTTGCAGAGGCGTGTCAACCAAGACTCCCAGTGGTTTTTGCCTGGGCTGAAGCTCACTTGGCCTCCCGGTACCTATCAGCTGCCTCCGGAGTCCCCCGAGCCGACCAGGCTCGATAGTACTCTTCTTCAGCTTGACAGCATCCCTTACTTCTGGGGTCCACCACCGGGTTCAGGGATTGCCACCACGACTGGCCGCGTCGACAATGGAGGTGGAGAACATAGTCCACTTGGACTCAATGTCTTCAACCTCCCTCGGGATCTGGTTGAAGCTCTGCCGGAGGTGGGAGTTGAAGATCTCTCTGACCGGAGACTCTGCCAAACGTTCCCAGCAGACCCTCACATTACGTTTGGGTCTGCCAAGTCTGTCCAACTTCCTCCCCCGCCATTGGTGATCCAACTCACCACCAGGTGGTGATCAGTTGACAGCTCCGCCCTTCTCTTTACCCAAGTGTGCAAGACATACAGCCGGAGGTCAGACGAAACAACCACAAAGCCGATCATCAACCTCTGACCTAGGGTGTCCTGGTGCCACGTGCACTGATGGACACCCTTATGCTTGAACATGGTGTTTGTTATGGACAAACTGTGACTAGCACAGAAGTCCAATAACAGAACACCACTCTGGTTCAGGTCAGGGGGGGGCATTCCTCCCAATCATGCCCCTCCAGGAGTCACTGTCATTCCAGAGCCCAAGCTGTGCGTGGAGGCGAGCCCAACTATCTGTAGTCGGTATCTCTCAACCTCCAGCACCAGCTCAGGCTTCTTCCCCCCCAACGAGGTGAAATTCCATGTCCCTACAGCCAGATTCCGTGTCCGGGGATTGGGTCGCCGAGGCCCCCGCCTTCGACTGCCACCCAGTCCACAATGCACCAACCACGATATATTACTATTATTAATATATATATTATGTTTTTTATACCACATCGTGTAGCCCTACTCCTGGCCTATGATTTTTGATGCAGTGCATATTGATATTGTCTATTGTATTGTCTAGCCGTTTCCTGTCTTTCTCGTGCTGAGGTATTGCCATACCACACAGTAATTCCATAGGTGAGGAATTCCTTGATCCCATAACGATAAGATTGCATTATATTTTACTGAGAAAACTTTTTCATCTGTCTTAAAAAGAAAAACCTTTGCCAAGCTTAATTCAATTCAATTCAGTTTTATTTATATAGCCCAATATCACAAATCACATTTGCCTCAAAGGGCTTTACAATTTGTACAACATACGACACCCTCTGTCCTTAGACCCTCAATTCGAATAAGGAAAAACTACCCAAAAAACCCTTCTAATAGGGAAAAAATGATAGAAACCTTGGGAAGAGCAACAGAGGAGGGATCCCTCTCCCAGGACGGACAGACATGCAATAGATGTCGTAAGTACAGAATAGATTCATAGCATAAACATCATAACATATACATTTATGATGAAAATGGCAAAATTGTACTATATATGTAATTATGATGAAAAGTGTGGGATGTAAAACATAAGGGAAGATGATGGGTCCAGAAGACAACCGAGCGGCTCCAGGTGGAGGCCAACGAGCAGGACCTGAGCCACTCGTCCCCTGCACAATAGACACAGCAGCATTGCCCCAGCAGGTCACAGTCACATGGTCACAGATCCGGATACATCTCCGGACGCTGAAATACCTGCTGAAAGTGACAGTAAGAGAGAAGAGAGGGAAGAGAAAGCACAAAACTACGGGAGAGAGAAGAAGTCAAGTTAGTAACATGCATCTATTGGATGAGAATGCAAACGGATGGAGAGGAAGACAGAGGCGAAGAGAGAGGTGCATTATGTGAAGTCACCCGGCAGTCTAGGCCTATAGCAGCATAACTAAGGGATGGTTCAGCACTCACCTGAGCCAGCCCTAACTATAGGCTTTTATCAAAGAGGAAAGTCTTTAGCCTACTCTTAAATGTGGAGATAGTGTCTGCCTCCCGAACCCAAACTGGAATCTGATTCCACAGGAGAGGAGCTTGATAGCTGAAAGCTCTTGCGCCCATTCCACTTTTGGAGACTCTAAGGAACCAATAGTAGCCCTGCATTCTGAGAGCGCAGTGTTCTAGTGGGGTAATAAGGTACTATGAGCTCTGTAAGATACGATGGTACCTGACCATTAAGAGCTTTGTAGGTGAGGAGGAGGATTTAAAATTTTATTCTGGATTTTACAGGGAGCTAGTACAGAGAAGCTAATATTGGAGAAATATGATCTTGTCATGTCGTGGGTTATATTGGGTGTGTTTTGGGGGTGTTTGTTATGTGATCTTCTAGTGCCTTTTGTTTCTTCCAGTCCTATGTTGTATCTGTCCATGGTTATTATTTTCAGTCTGGTTACTTCCTGTTTTATTCTGGTAGATGTCTGTTTCTCCCCTGTCTCAGTCATTTTATTTCCTGTCCCTGATTCCCTGAGTGGGTTCACCTGTGTTTGTCCTGCACCTGTGTCTCGTTGCCTTCACCTCCCCTGAGTGTATTTAGTTCATGTGTTTCCTTGTCTCGGTGTGGGATCATTGTCAGTGTTGTAAGATGTTTGCGTGTTGCCTTGTCTGCCTTCCCTCCGTGGTTTTCGCTACCTCCTCGTGTTCTTGGTTTTCCTGGTTTCCTGTCTGTTTTTTCGAGTTCGCCTGTCCACCGCAGGGTAAGAGACAATAAAGACTCCATCCCTCACTACTGTCTGCATCTGGGTCCTCCTTACCTCGCCGTCCAAACCCTAACAGATCTCTTTTCCTAGTTCCTGTCAGTACACGTGCCATAGCGTTCTGAATCAACTAGAGAATCTTAAGGGACTTTTTCGGGCTGCCTGATAATATGGAATTGCAGTAATCCAGCCTTGAAGTAACAAATGCATGGATTCATTTTTCTGCATCATTTCGAGACACGAAGTGCCTAATTTTTGCAATATTACGTAGGTGAAAAAAGGCAGTCCTTGACGTTTGCTTCATTTGGGAGTAGAAGGATAGATGCTGATCAAAGATAACTCCGAGGTTCCTCACAGAGGTGCTGGAGGCCAGGGCATTGCCCTCTAGAGCAATTATATCTGCCGACAGTGAGTCTCGGAGGCATTCGGGGCCAAGTACAATAACTTCAGTTTTTTCAGAGTTTAACATCAGAAAATTTCTGGTCATCCAGGTTTTTATGTCCTTATGGCATGCTTGTGTTGCGGGTAAGGTGTAGGAAGGGAAGGAGGACCCAGATGCAGACTGGTTGAGGTGAGAAAAAGAGGGTTCATTTAGTTGTCCTCGAGTCAGGGATAAATCCAAAAGGTCCCAGAAATAATTCCAAACGATGGAGGAAAACACATGGGATGAACAAACGCATGGAAGGACACCGGGAGGTAACAACGGGAGATGAACAAGCTGGGAATACAACGAGACACAGGTGAACACACTCAGGAAATCAGGGGCAGGTAGTAAAATAGACAGCCAAGAGGGAACAGAGACCTTATCAAAATATAACAGGAAGAACCAGAATAAATTCCAAAACATCAACTAAAGAGACAATTTCAAAATAAGACAAGAACTAACACACGATACTCGGCGCTAAAGAAGCCTGGGGACAGACAGAATAAAACAAAACACTCCCAAAACCCCAAAATATGCACTAAAGAACCAAAACCATAACAGCTTGAAGTTTATCTAACTGATCAGTTTCATACGGCTTAATCGATAAATATAATTGGGTATCATTCGCATAACAATTAAACTTTATGGAGTACATTCTAATAATATTGCCCAAAGGAAGCATATATAATGTAAATAGAATTGGTCCAAGCACAGAACCTTGCGGAACTCCGTGACTAATTTTGGTGTGCTCGGATGATTCATCGTTAACATATACAAACTGAGATCGGTCTGATAGATAGGATTTAAAGCAGCTTAACGCGCTTGCTTTAATTCCAGTTAAATGTTCCAGTCTCTGTAATAGACTTTGATGGTCAATGGTATTCAGTACTGCTGTATTGTTGACTTCCCAATTTAAAACAGAGGATATTGTTTCACCCTGGATTGTATAACTATAGGTAGATGGCTGCTATGGTGCTTATTTTGTTTTGGAAACATTCAACTCCAAGTTGGTGGCTACACACCAGTCTACCATGGATGAAACTTCTCAGGAGCCATGGTTCTCTTAGAGGGGAACGAGACACTGCATCGGAGACAACACTTGGGGAACGCCTCCAGCGTGACTGCGCTTAAAGCACATGTACAACCTAGTCCAATCTTGATTGGTGCAAACATCAACATGTAACGTATGCCGGTGGAACTGCAAGCTATAAGAGGAGCTGGCTCCATTGAGACATTCGTCGGTGTGCCAGGCCACCGCAGTGGGTACTGTTCAGGTACATAACATGGTGTTGGATGGAGGATGGCCTTCACTACACCGGGGGCCTGTACCATGAAGGTAGTTGAACAAACTCAGGGTTACAAGATTGGTTTTGAGTTGACAAATCCAAACCGATGCAATCAGGCTTTATTGGGACCATGACACAGCTCATCAACTTTCTTTGTAAACTCAGGCTTTGATCCTTAAGCTATGATTACTTCACGTGCGCGTGCACATAAAAGAGTGACGTCGGCACTAAACAACCAATCGCATTCGATATGGATAGAGCGAGAGCTATATATTTTTCCGCGGAGGAGCAAGAGCTTATTTTTCAGAAACTGTATTTCAAGCAAGCAGTAACACTGTCTCTGCTGCCAAAGCAAGAGAAGAATGTTGGAGGAAGACTGCTTATTGCATTAATGCGTAAGTAAAAAAAACAAAACATTCTATTCCTTCTGCAGAAAATCTGTATCGTTCGAAGTGCTCTTCTAACAATTTGCGCGGCGATGTCCACAGGATTTGGTAGAAAAGGTGAAGCCATTGCAACAGACGCTGGGAATTAGAATTAGTTAGCCACGTACACCGTAGAAGGGGAAAGCCCGGCTGAAAACCGTCCCTGAAGGAAATCTAGTACTGAAGTCACTGAGCAGTTAACTAGATCCAGTTGATGCAGCACCAAAAAGTGAAAGTTTTACACTTGATAAAATAAAGTTTCCTCATGGAGGGAGCTCTAGAGTTTAGGATGATCGCCACTACTGCAGTAGAGAGACCTGCCATGAGGAACTTGTCCCCCTCAGGGGCCATACCTACATGACCAGCCGGGTGTGAATCATTGCGCCTCGGGCCTGTAACCCGAGTTCCCAGGAGCAGAGTAAATGAGGGCAAAGTGTACAGCCGGGGCCTCAGCCACTGCTTAACCCAAACATCCCATGTCTCGACAGGATGTTCGCTCCCCCCTGAACTGAGGCAACTGTGAACCCAGAGGGCGGAACTCACACACACCTGGGGAAGTAAAATGTGGGTCAAGCAGTCCCTCAGAACCATGACCCGCCCCTGACAGGATCTGCCAATGGGGCCATATTCACAGCACTGGGTTCTGAGCTTGAAACAAAGGTTCCCTCCACAAGACCACAGAACAAGTGCACCAGCTCAAAACTGTGACCCCGAGCAGCAGGCCAGATGGTCTGACCAGGGCCACTGCTGCAGGGAGCCCCTACGGTCACAAGAACCATGTATGAGTGAGACAAGGGTCAAGCAACCTCCTGGACACCCAGGCCTGGAGCGACACAGTCCGTGCAGGAGACAACCGTGACCACAGTGCAACTAAATCCAAAAGTACTCCTCTTAACAGGAGTAAGGCTCATATTGAGCTGGAACCACCTCACGTGGTCAACCCTTGGAAGAAGATGACGAAAAGACGCCCCTGGAGATTAAATGTGATAAACCGGGCCGATGGGCCCAGTTTGGCACACGATAGAAGGAAACGTCAACTGGGCATCAACATTTACCTGTCGGAACTACAACGTGCCGGCTTAGGGCCTGGCATATCTCCCCAGGGGAGGAACCAAATCGAGGGCCTCCTGTACCAACAGAGACCGATTTTGGTGCTCCATAACCTGCACCGGAAGCCCCTCGGGGACGAAATAACCCGTCCACAGTGAGGTTACTGGCAACACTCTCCAGTGTGCAGAAAGTCAGAGGGGATGGAGATCGAGGCAGTGTAGGAGCGTCGGTGTCCTGAAGCGGATAACAGCAGGGACCACTGATCTAGTGCATCTACAGGCCTTACCGGAGAGAGAGTGGACCTCACATGGCTGCAGCGTCACGCGAGAGTCGCCCTGCCCTTCAGCTCTCAGCCGGTGGGGCAAACAGCGCGAATACGAGAAAGCTCCCAGAGGGGTGAGAATGTCATGCTCAACCACGGCCAGGGAAGACCACTAGATCTTGAGAGGAACCAGCCGCTTGAGGCTGTGATCTGACCAAAGCAGCAGAGCAGCATTGGTGTCCTGAAGCGGTTGAACAGCAGCAACAAACCGGTATTCTCATGTGCAGTCTTTCCAGAGAGTGGAACACGGCCTCGTGTCGGCAAGTGATGGGGTGAGGCTATGGCAAGAATTAAACTGCGCCTCAGCGCCGACGTTGGCGGGGCAAACAGCGTGATTACACAAAGGCTCCCTAGAGGGGTGAGCATGGCATACTCCACAAGGGCTAGGAAGGTCCCCTAGATCACTAAAGGAACCAGTTGCTTGAGGCTTAGAAGACACCGGAAAACGTGCTTCAACCACCGGGTTGCCTCGGCAACTGCTTACCAGGTGGAGCACAAGGTTATCTCAGCTCGGCCTTACACGCTACCAAGTTTTAATGGAAAACCTGCTTTGCAAACTTGGGCCATGGAGTTTGAAAGACATGGGCATTTACCAGACAGTAACACAAAACACTATCAAGTTTATTATGGGAATTGTAGGAGTTTTTAAGAGCCAGACCCATACTAGGGAATAAAAGTCAGGATATCACTTCTAACCATTCATTCCACCACTGGTTTGGACATTTAAGAAAATATATCCAGGGAACATCTGATATCCAATATCAAGCTCACTTTACAGAGATCATGTACAACCTACAGATTAATTAAAAGAGGTGCACCCTCTTGCAGTTATCGAAAGTTATTCCAGGAAACGCTAAAAACCATTAACTGAAGTGGTAAAAGGTGGTGGCAGGGTGACGTAAAGTGAGTGCGCCAAAAAGGTAAATTACCACATTTTGTCACATAGTAAGTCCTGGAATGTATTGGATATCACAGATTGATGAGTATCCAAGGTTGGAATTTTCTTTAACATTCATTTGGCCCTGAGTTGCTGGCTCTGCTCCCTGACTGGAGATAGAGAAGGAGTGACATTTAATTTCACATTTTTGTCCAACATGGAGGTGTTTTATATGAATCGCTGACAATATTAAAAGTACTAGTGTATAATGGCTTGTTTATCATTGATTTAAAGCAGAAGATCCAGGTTTATGTGTGAGAAACATGACAAGCAGTTCTGTAGTCCTGCCAACATATTTGGATGTTAATTAGCTTGGTCCTTGCCAATGTGGAATCAGCCATTGTTAAAATTGACCTTTGGAGTGAGTCTGCAGCCTTTCTTTTTAACTGAATAAGTGTTGGTTCAGAATAGTATGATACTGAAATCACATTCAACAACATAAGGGTATTAAACCATCATTGTGGTTATGTTCTGGGACTAAGGCTTGTTTTCTATATTAGTGACATCTTGTTTTTGAAATTCTACTGTGTCTTACCTTATTGTATCACTATAGGGCTCAAGCCCATTACACATCAATCAAACATTCAACAACTGCCAACATTCTAATGTTGTCAGTCTTAGAATGGGTGCATCTGTGTTTGACTGTGTTTGATGAAGAATGTTTGATTGATGTGCCATGGGCTTTCAATTTAATTCAATTCCATTTTATTTATATAACCCAATATCACAAATCACAAGCCTCAAAGGGCTTTACAATATATAACATACGACCCTCTATCCTTAGACCCTCGATTACACTACCCATGGAAAAAGGAAAATTTACCCAAAAAACCCTTTTAACAGGGAAAGACATGATAGAAACCTCAGGAAGAGCAACAAAGAAGGGATCCCTCTCCCAGGACGGACAGACATGCAATAGATGTCGTATGTACAATAGATTCATAGCAGAAAAGCCTCTCCACCATAGACACAGCAGAACGGCCCAGCAGGTCGCCATAGTCACAGATTCAGATACATCTCCGGAGGCAGAAATACCTGCTGAAAGTGACAGTAAGAGAGAAGAGAGGGAAGAGAGATATATGGAACACCACCTGTCACTTTTTGATCCGAGTTTGATTGATTTATGACTTATTAAGCCCCGCCCCTTTTATATCAAATCCCCCCCTCTTCCCCCCACTCCTCCCCCATTCCCCCCCCACAGGAAATAAAATGAATTAATTAATGGATTGAATTAAATAATTTAAATTAAATTAAAAAATATATTTTTTATTTAGGAGTGAAAAGGTTTAATGGTTCATTCATTAAAGTATATGAAATTAAACTTTAAACTATCTTTAAAGTGCATCCTGACGGCTCTCTCCCCCTCCATACGGCACTGTGTGTGTGTGTGTGTGTGTGTTGGAGGGGGTGGGGATCACCACAAACAACGGCTAGACCTCATTTTGTCCGCTGGCACGTTAGAAAAGCCCACGTTTGTAGTAATGTTGTTACATTTTATTGCAATTTATTTTCATTAATTTACAAAGAACAAAAGCTTTAGAGACTTAAAATAAGGAAACTCTGTGCCGCTTGAATGAATAAAATGTCTTTCATTTTCAATAGATGAAACGTATTAAACGAGTCCGACGCAAGAATAAAATGTCATTTCAAGAGCTCTCCTTCAAAAAGATTGCTGAAACTTGGCTATGTCAAACTCACCATTCTCTGTCTTGCAAAACACACAAGAATCTCTGTCTCTCTCCCTCTCTCCGAAATAAGACAAACTCAAAGTGAAGCAGCGTACACAAAACTAAATAGTCTCGAGCGAGTATAAAATGCAACTTTTGCAGCCGTCTTCATCCTGTGCTCAACACAGTCCGCTCTCGTCGTGTCTCTGCTCCGCAGTGGTAAGTGACCATAAGACAGTCAGGAGTCTGGTAGAAAAGCCCTCTTTTACCGGTACATTTTAATGTAAACTATATTTATTTTCATTAAAGAAAGCCCCCCTTAAAAAACACGAATGAAATTTCGAGCGAAACACATCGTGAATGTCCCTTCTCACTCCGCCCCACTCATTTGTGCGAGACAAAACTTTAATGCGGATCAATATGATACTTTTATCGTTCAACCGCGAACAAAAGTCTTTAATGTTGGCGTTAAACATTGTATGAGTAAACGCTGTTGACTAGCTCTAAATGTTTATTGAATTGTCTTTTTGAAATATGCATAAAAAAATCCCCAAAGTGCCGCCGGTTAGGCCAGCCTTTTGCACTATGCTTGAGGAAAAACAAAAAACACACGGCATCTGTTTTTCAAAACACTCTTAGTGAATTTAGCGTCCGTTTCTGTCTCTTATATAAATGTAACCCTTTTATTTTGAATACAAGCGTCCTCGTAATGCGATATTTTGAACATAACACACATCTTTCTTTGATTCATCCGATATTTTGTGCTTCACACATAATATTCCGGCTATGAAGAAATCCGCAGGCAGAAGGAGACAGGGTAATTTACAACGACAGGGAGGTGATCCTACGAGACATAGTGTCGGATAAAATAAAACAAGAAAATGTATAGGTTATTTGTATCAGATACACAAGACGAGAAAGGTAATGCCTGTCACACTCTTATCTGAAACAAAGGCCTCATTGTAATCAGGAGACTATCTCTTCCTCTAAACGTTTATTGCGTTGTCTTTTTAAAAATATGCATCATGTTGTCAATAAATAAATAAAATAAACCTCCGAATGAATCTAGCTGCCGGTTAGACCAGCCTTTTGCGCAACGCTTGAGGAAAAAACACCCCAGTATAAAATCCAACAGCATAGTGCTTAGCGCTGTTGACTTACAGGAACATTCTCCTTAATGCTTGCAAAATAAAGAGCTACAGTTCAATCGCTTCGTTAGTTTAAGTGACACAGAAAATATAACACACATCTTTCTTTGATTCATTCGAAATTTAGAGCTTGACTCTGTCGCTTGTTGCATTTCCCAGCATGCACTGCCTAGTGCTGAAAGTAGTTTAAGTTTTTTCTTTTGTTCTAAAATACAAACGTTAGTTTTTGGTGTTAGTGCCTGTAATGTGTCTGTTCAGAACATTGTGGTTTATTTTTGGTACTTGCTATTTTTCGGTTGGTTTGGCACCGTAGGTGAGACGGCTGTTACAATTGATCAGACTTGGGCAGACGCAGGTTGTAAAATGTTAAACTGTCAAACATGGTGAATGATTGGAATCCTGTATTCATACTTTTACAAACAACTACGCTGTCATACGGCCAAATGTAAAACTGAAAAACATGTTGAATGATATGAATACTGTGTGCTTCTGCACATCTTCATCAACAATGGCATGCAAATGCTGCGTCAGCTTCATCCTCCCGACCGTTCAAAAAAAAAAAAAATGACAGAAAGGGATAACCTCGGCCTTCCCGAGAAGAAGGATGCAACCTTCAAGGCGATGGTGGACCGGTCTAAAGGAGGCCCTGGGTTCAAAGTGACTTTCAAAGTGATGATATCAAGTTACCAAAGATTCAAGACTTCCATTTCCGTTGAGGGCAGCGAAAGACTGAAAAACGTCGCGCATGAGATACACCAGATGCCGTACACGCACGGAACCTATTTCGGGTATCTGAGAAAAACGCACAAGGGTTGCCACTCTTTTCTGCAAGTTGTGAGGGAAGCTGCGAAGGAGCCTCCGATGCCTCATGTTCCGAACGACAATGTGAAAGATCTGACCGATCACGACTTTGACGTCTGGCTCACCGTCGAGATGGATCACAACCTACACTGTGAGACTAAGATTGAGACCGGCGACGCATGCTCTCAGAATATGAAACGTGTGTTGAACGAGGGGTCTTTTCATTATGACATGACGGACGTTTGGGAACCGTTTAAGAAAATTGTGTGCTATGTGTTCTTTTCCGCCTTTGCGCCTTCCACTATGCATTTGTGAATGTGTACGCTGAGCAGAGGATAACGCCATGTGTCACGTTTAATAGCGCCACTATATTGTACACCTTTTGAAACGTACCTGTGTGTCTGTACCCTAACTCCATAGACTATTAAGGCCGTGTGACACGGTATGTTCATGACGAGGGAGGAACGAGATTGCGTATCCGCGAATGGGTTAAAATGTTTTGAATGCTTTTATTAGATACTAAAGGTTAAAGTAATGATGACAGCCTATATGTTTCCTAGTTTTTAGAACTGGTATGACAGCTATCAGAAATTGTAACGTTTAGTATTGAGATAAACACGAATGTTTTCTTAGAAACGCGTCATTTCCAGGTTTCGAGCGACGAGGTCGAGCATTGCCCTTTGGTTAGTGAAGAGAAAATGTTGTCGTCCGAGGAAATTCATTTTGACCCTAGACTACGGACGCCATTTTCATGTTACGTTGTGGGACCGAGCGGATGTGGAAAAACCTTTTTTGTAAAGTCTGTTTTGGAAAACTGTAATCATACGATGGATATACAGCCTGATAACATTGTCTGGATTTACACTTCTTTTCAACCCATGTACGCCGAACTGCAAAAAAAGAATAAAAAGATTAAATTTGTCGAAGGGATACCTGATTCTTTTGAAGATAAAAGACTGTTTCCCCCCGATCAAAATCACTTGATTATTTTGGACGATGTCATTTTTCAGGCCTCCGACCATCCCGAGGTAGTAAGGATTTTTACACAATACAGACATCACAAGAACATGAGCGTCATGATGCTGACTCAGAATGTTTTTCATCGAGGTAAACATAGTCGCACCATCAGTTTAAACAGTAATTATCTGGTGCTGTTTAAAAACCATCGAGACAGATTACAGACAAATATACTGTCCCAGCAGATATTCCCCGGACGAAAAGCCTTTTTCTTAGAAAGTTTTGAAGACGCCACCAAAGAACCTCACGGGTATTTAATCGTCAACCTCACGCCTACTTGTCTAGAACAGTACAGATTAAGGTCAGGCGTACTGCCCCGTCAGTGGCCCGTCATCTATCTACCTAAATCAAAGTCCTAAGCCAGCATGTCTGCGCGTTTAAAAAGGAACGCTCCTTTACTGCGCGCTTTGTGTCACGCCACGCCGCAGAAACGTAAAGATATCCTCAACCATTGTTCCTCGGACTTTCTTCAGTCTCTGTGCGAGCTCTCTTTAAATCTTTTAAAAGGAAACATTCCCCTGACCTCCGCTCAATATCAAAAACTCAAAAAACAAAAGAAAATCATCAGGCTGTTGGCCGATAAAAAAACCAGCCTAAAAACCAAACATCGAACTCTGAGAAAACAATCTGGAGGCTTTCTTTTAACTCTCCTTTCAGCCGTTGTTCCCAACGTCGGACAGCTTCTGGGAGGGCTTATTCACAGATGAGTCAAAAGATGTTTTTAATATCGCCTCAGCAGCTAAACCGTCTGAATCAGGCGACAACTGTTGCCGGGGAAACCGTGAGGCGTACGGCTGAAAACGACTTGGATGTAAAAATGAGGGCTATATTAAATGAGCAGGGGTTAAATGCCTATGAAAAAATTTTAAAATACAACGCGCTACTGCAGCGATACCTGGCTCTAGTCAAACAAGGAGAGAAAGACGACCGTCGTATCACGCTGACTCTAGCTAAAGAATCGGAGGCGCGAAAATAAGAATCGCGAGACAAAACGGCAACGCTGGATGAGACGGCTAACGAGGTGCTACGAAACCTGCCGGCTCGCTATCGTAACAACGCCGAGTACATTATGAAGAAACTAGCCGAGAGCCAGCACGGATGGACTCCCAGGGGAGAGTCTAAGGGGGAGATTGTGAAAGCATTGCACCTGATTCACTTGTTCAAATATCTCTCCTTCTCTAATAAAAAATCCCAACCGCCTGAGGGTTGGACGGGTTTTTTAAATACCCTATCGGACCTCAACGTCCCTTTCTCGCTGATGACTAACCCTCGAGCTCGCGAGGAATATCGTCAACTTCAAATGGGAGGACCGTACGTAGATGAGGCGCCGTCGCCCCCACTGAAGGGAAAAAGAAAGAAACGCACGCCCATGGCCCCCCGTTGGAACAAATCGCCCCCGCCGTTAAGAAAAGGAAAGAAACGCACGCCTTTGGCCCCACTCTGGCTTGATTTTACCCCTAATAAATAATGAATGAAATGAGTTGAATTGTCTCGTCTTTATTATTATTATAAACTGTAACAATCTTTGAACATTTGTAAAGAACAGACGGTGTGGTGAAAAGATCCTGCTCTTTGCCGCCTCATACAACGTTGATATTTTCTCACAAATTTCGATACCGTAGCATCGTTCGTCATCACATCAGCATCATTACGATACAAAGACAACACATTTTCAAAAGATAGACCGCAGGCTCTGTGACACAAATAATAAACACAGTGCTGACCGCACGCCGTAGACAGGACGTGTTGAAGTTGCCGGTTGTGGTATGAAATGGTGTCGCAACAACTTTCTAGAAATCGCAAGATGGGGTAATGTGAAAAATCTGGGGGGAATCCAAAAGAATCAAAAAAGGTGCCTTTTCGACCCTCCTCGAGTGTGAGCGCCAACCAATGCTCTCCGGGTTCGTGTGCTGGGTGGGTGTTGACGATTATGTAGGCGGGAATTCTGAAGGATCGCCGCTGTAGCTGATCCGAAGCCCACACGCCGCAAAAGGCATCTTCCAGTAAATGTTGCATTATGCCCTCCAATTGGTGGTTGTTCATCTCGCCTCAGTAATAGTCCACCAACACCTGTCGCTTGGAGTTGATCTCTAAATAGACTCGTAACAAGCGTAAATGATGAGAGTGGTGGTGAAGGGTAAGGGCGCTCGGAAGCTCATTTCCAGTCGTAAACTTCCGCTGGAAACGGGCGATAAAGCGTCGCTGTCTTCGCTGGCGTTGAGATTGAAAACAAACAGCGAGTATCCCCGCTGAAATTCCTCCCGGTCGATGGCCAGAGGTAAATCTTTCAGGTGTCTTCCCGTAGCTGTAAACATGTTATAAAACTCTCGGACGGACAGTCCCTGATTAAATTGAGGCTGGAAAGCTTTGGCGGGTACCTGTCTGCTGTCTTGACAAAGGGCCATGTATTCCACGTCGTTGTGAATAAAATTAAAGGGGGACAGGTCTCTTTTTCCTGTAAAGGCCTCGTGGTTCACCATGGCTATCACTAAATACTTAGGCATCGTTCCCAGAAAGAGATTTTCTTGGTTACATATTCGGGAATTTTCCGGGATGGAGTAGGTCTTTACGTTCACGCGGGATAGGGGGTAGAGCGCGTTGCCCCTCATTAAGGTCGCCGCGTGCCCTAAACACACGGCGGCAGAGACGCTGACTTTCTTGACAAACAAAGAGGCCCCCAGTACTTTTAAACGGCGAGTGGTGAGGGGATTGTCGTTGCCCCTGGTCAGCTTAATTCTCAGATCCACAGAGTTCAAGAGAAGCCTCTCGCAAAAAAATATGTCCGCGTGAATAGGACCCAGCAGGTGAACCTCGTTAGAACCACCGGTGAACCGAGCTCTCTGAACCAAAACCCTGTTTGGCCCGTTATTTGTCACCGTAGAGTTCATGGAACCGGTCGTGTCTTTGTAAAATAGCCCGGCGCTGAA
>CM022472.1:30034606-30084180 GCA_011952105.1 Coreoperca whiteheadi | reverse complement strand
AGATCGAAAAGTGACAGGTGGTGTTCCATATATCTCTCTCTGAGGGACAAGAAAGCACAAAACTACGGGAGAGAGAAGAAGCCAAGTTAGTAACATGCATTTATGGGATGAGAATGCATGCGGATGGAGAGGAGGAGAGAGGCGAAGAGAGAGGTGCATCCTGGGAAGTCACCCGGCAGTCTAGGCCTATAGCAGCATAACTAAGGGATAGTTCAGCACTCACCTGAGCCAGCCCTAACTATAGGCTTTTATCAAAGAGGAAAGTCTTTAGCCTACTCTTAAATGTGGAGATAGTGTCTGCCTCCCGAACCCAAACTGGAATCTGATTCCACAGGAGAGGAGCTTGATAGCTGAAAGCTCTTGCGCCCATTCCACTTTTGGAGACTCTAAGGAACCAATAGTAGCCCTGCATTCTGAGAGCGCAGTGTTCTAGTGGGGTAATAAGGTACTATGAGCTCTTTCAGATACGATGGTGCCTGACCATTAAGAGCTTTTAAGGTGAGGAGGATGATTTTAAATTCTATTCTAGATTTTATTGAACTGTAACTGATTTTTAAGGGGTCTCTGTTGGATCAAACCCACTGTATTGCCATTAGAAATATAAAACATGCTGAATGTGATCACTACCTGGTGGTGAGAGAGAAAGTTGGACAGACTTGGCAGACCCAAACGCACTGTGAGGGTCTGCTGGGAACGTTTGGCAGAGTCTCCGGTCAGAGAGATCTTCAACTCCCACCTCCGGCAGAGCTTCAACCAGTTCCCAAGGGAGGTTGGAGACATTGAGTCCGAGTGGACCATGTTCTCCACCTCTATTGTCGACGCGGCTGCTAGGAGCTGTGGCCGCAGGGTCTTCGGTGCCTGTCGTGGTGGCAATCCCCGAACCCGGTGGTGGACCCCGGAAGTAAAGTATGCCGTCAAGCTGAAGAAGGAGTCCTATCGAGCCTGTTTGGCTCGGGGGACTCCGGAGGGTCAAGCGAGCTTCAGCCGAGGTGGTTGCAGAGGCAAAAAACACGAGTCTGGGAGGAGTTCGGTGAGGCTATGGAGAAGTACTATCGGTCGGCCTCGAAAAAATTCTGGCAAACTGTCCGGCACCTCAGGAGGGGGAAGCAGTACCCTGCACACACTGTTTACATTGGGAGTGGGAATCTGCTGACTTCAACTGGGGACATCCTCAGATGTTGGAAGAAGAAGAGATCCACCCTGAGTACCTTAAGTCTCTGGATGTTGTGGGGCTGTCTTGGTTGACACGCCTCTGCAACATCGCATGGCGGCTGGGGACAGTGCCTCTGGACTAGCAGACTGGGGTGGTGGTCCCTCTGTTTAAGGAGGGGGACCGGAGGGTGTGTTCCAACTACAAGGGAATCACACTCCTCAGCCTCCCCGGAAAAGTCTATGCCAGGGTACTGGAGAGGAGAATTTGGCCGATAGTCGAACCTCGGATTCAGGAGGAACAATGTGGTTTTCGTCCCGGTCGTGGAACACTGGACCATCTCTATACCCTCGCCAGGTTGCTGGAGGGTTCATGGGAGTTTGCCCAACCAGTCCACATGTGCTTTGTGGATCTGGTGAAGACATTCGACTGTGTCCCTCGCGGCGACCTGTGGGGGGTGCTCTGGGAGTATGGGGTCCGGGGCCCTCTGGTAAGGGCTGTCCGGTCCCTATATGACCGGAGCAGGAGTTTGGTTCGCATTGCTGGCAGTAAGTCAGACTTGTTCCCGGTGCATGTTGGACTCCGGCAGGGCTGCCCTTTGTCACCAGTTCTGTTCATTATTTATATGGACAGGATTTCTAGGTGCAGTCGGGGACCGGAGGGCGTCCAGTTTGGGGACGATGCTGTCCTGTTGGCTTCATCAAATCAGGACCTTCAGCGTGCACTGGGACGGTTTGCAGCCGAGTGTGAAGCAGCAGGGATGAGAATCAGCACCTCCAAGTCCGAGGCCATGGTTCTCAGCCGGAAAAGGGTGGCTTGTCCCCTTCAGGTTGGTGGAGAGCTCCTGCCTCAAGTGGAGGAGTTTAAGTATCTTGGGGTTTAATTCACGAGTGAGGCAAGAATGGAGCTGGAGATTGACAGGCGGATCAATGTATCCTCTGGAGTGATGCGGTCGATATACCGGTCTGTCGTGGTAAAGCGGGAGCTGAGTTGCAAGGCAAAGCTCTCTATTTACTAGTCGATCTACGTTCCTACTCTCACCTATGGTCATGAGCTTTGGGTCATGACCGAAAGGACAAGATCCCAGATACAGGCGGCCGAAATGAGTTTCCTCCGCAGGGTGGCTGGGAGCTCCCTTAGACTTCGGGTGAGGAGCTCATATGGGAGGAGCTCAGAGTAGAGCCACTGCTCCTCCACATCGAGAGAAGTCAGCTGAGGTGGCTCGGGCATCTGTTCCGGATGCCTCCTGGACGCCTCCCTGGGGAGGTGTTACGGGCATGTCCAACCGGGAGGAGGCGCTGGGGAAGACGTAGGACACGCTGGAGGGACTATGTCTCTCGGCTGGCCTGGGAACGCCTCGGTATTCCCCTGGAAGAGCTGGAGGAAGTGTCTGTGGAGAGGGAAGTCTGGGTGTCTCTCCTCAGACTGCTGCCCCCGCGACCCAGCCCGGATACTCATTGCGGAGAATGCAATGATGTTGTGCTTGTGTTTCCCATATTCGACAAATCTGTTGACCTTAAAAAGACACAAAACACTGCCTCCTATAAACTACTATTAACCTTAATCTATTCATGTTGTCCGTTTTTCCATAGCTCAATTTGTACTTTAAATCAATTCAGTGAATCTTGATCTAGATTTTTTTTAAGCTTATATTTTTAGCAAATGGATGTTAAAAAAGGAATGTGACAGAATGGAAAGAGCGAGTCAAGTTTGTCGCCTTTGAAGAGAGTTTATACACGCCGCTGTTTCAGACACAACTCTACCAACCAGCTGCCTGACAGTGATTTATCATTAAAGTCAGTGTCAAGTGACCTCCTCACAGCGTTCACTTCTAAGCCTGTTCTGAATACCTCTCATCTTATAATGTGCTGTGCGATTATTTTCTGCACCAAACTCAGTCAGAAGGAAGTTCAGGTGTGCAGCAAGTAATGTGATATTATAGTATAACCTATTCAAAGATGTTTTCTGTCAAGATGTGAAGCATATGACTGGAGACGCACTCAAAGCCCTCTATAAAAGCTTTAATGTTTTGTGAAAGTGCACAGCAGCAGACTAAGACTTACAATATGTATCATAGATGCTTCTGGTTTTTTTCTTTTTTACATTATCACTTTACACAGTAGGTTAATATGGGATAGATGATAGATAATAGATGTGCTGTCTGCAGTCCAATCAGGGACAATTAGAGTTTTCAATACAGTTTGGCTCACTTTAAGGTACTGTTCAAATTAAGGATTTATTTATTTATTAAAACCCTTTGAGCCAAATTGTGAATTGTGGCTATATAAATAAAACTGAATTGAATGGAATAAACCCATTAATAGTAAAAGAGGTGATGTCACCGATCCTGCCAGGAGTCTTTCACTTCACTCCAATAATTTTACACATCAAAGTTTGATTACAGGTCTCTGGGACGACAGCAGCAAATTTGCCTGTATAAAGCCTTTTGTGGCTTTAGAGGGAGCTGCATAAAATCTGATTAATTGCCTCAAGTGATGTCACTTGAGTCAGCATTGGGGGCTGAAGGAAACAAAACAGGGGGTGTGGAATCCATTAAAGAATAGTTAAAGAAGTGAGCTTTCCAGAGTACTGTAGCCTGCTCCACATCTGTGCTTGAGGCTAGCAGCTCAAGGCTACATTAGCTGCTACTAGCATAACACAACAGGTTCTCTGTCCAAACTGTTGGTGGTTGAGTTGCATTATGGATAACGTAGGCACCAGGTTTTTAAAAGGAAAAATAATGCGTGGAATAACAGAGATTATTTCTCTTGTTCTGCTGCATCAATTTTGATACTTTTTCTTTTCAATCGTCCATTATGAGATGTTAAATCAGTGGAGGATGCTTTCAAAGGGGAGGGACTTATGTTTTTTTATTTTGCCAATAGGGGAGGGAGATACAACTTTAAATTGTTGTATTTTGCATTTATTTTAAATACATTTTGTGGGTTGTATTCTGTTATTTCCTGTTTTATTTTGGTAATTGTGCTGCTTCTTGTGTCTTATGTGGTTATGCTTCCTCTCTGTGATTGCTTTGATTGTTTCCACCTGTAGTTATCAGTTTCACCTGTGTCTAGTAATCCTGCCCCCATGTGTGTTCATATAGACTCTGTGATTGCTCTGTGTGTGAGTTTGTGTTAGTCCATGCCTTGCTTACCAGCCCTTGTGTCTCGTTTTGGCCTGTTTTTTGGACTTTGGCTTTCTGCCTGTTTACTTAATTTAGTATTGAAAATAATATTTGGAATTGAAAAAAGTTTCACTGATAAATAAGACAGACATTAAAATGTATTTCATTGGAAAAGTGGATGCCAACTAATGCACATTTCCAGTGCTGGAAGAACTATCCAAATCCTTTACTTAAGTAAAAGTAGTAATACCACACCTTACACCTTAAAAATCCTGCATTAAAAATGTTACTTAAGTAAAAGAATGTAAGTATTATCAGGAAAATGTACTTAAAGTATTGAAAGTAAAAGTAGACCTACTCAATGGTTAAAAAAATGACCTGACTATTACACTGTTACATCATTAGATTAGAATTACTCATGCATTAATTTAAAAGCAGGATTTTACTGTTATAGGTTGAAGTGGAGCAAATGGTTTTGTATAGGACTGCAATTAGTTATTTTAATTACGAATTAATCTGGTGATTATTTTCTTGATTAATCAATTCATCGTTTGGTTTGGTTTGTTTAAAAGGAAAAGGAGCAAGTCCTTACATTTGAGAAGCTTTTTACATTAAATGTTTTTGCATCCAAAATGTAATCAATCATTAAAATAGTTGCCAAGTAATTTTCTGTCTTGTATAGTTTAATTTATAACAAACCATCTTTTATAAGCTCTTTATATGTGTTATGCAAAAATCTTAATTTGTAAAGAAACTAAAGCAGATAAATGTAGTGAAGTAAAAAGTACATTTCTCTCTGGGATGTGGTGTATTAGAAGTAGAAGGTAGCATGAAATGAAAATACTCAAGTAAAGTACCTCAAATCTGTACTTGAGTAAATGTACTTACGTTCCACCACTGCATTTCAATCACTTTTATATATTCAGCAATATACTCATGCTATTGTCAACACCACCAGGAGTTCATCCACTCTTGTTTATTGTTGGGGGTTTTTTGTATTTGGGACCAGTCTTTACTTGTTCATGGCTACCACACCCCTGGCCCTTAATTATTTTATTATTATTTATTATTGACTAATCATATGAGAAAATATAATATAAAATGTGAGAATGGTTTTCAGGCGCTCCAAGAACCTGTACCGTAACTGTATGAATAGACATGCATCAAAAGCCAAACGGTGGCTGGCTTAACCGCAGTAATCCTCCGACATGACTGCACACCTATGGCGATAGCTTTCACGAGTTCACCTGGAACTCTCAAACCGCAAGTTAGTTTGTTTCTCTCTGCTGTTGTTTGTCTACATAAAGTTAGCTAATTAGCTTTCATGTAACATTAGCCGTTGTTCCTTGTAATACTTAACATTAACCAGCCCGGTTCTGTGTGAGAAAACAACGGCAGAGAGAAACAGACTTACATGTTTGAGAGTTCTTGGTGAACTCGTGGAAGCCATTGCCGTAGGTTTGTGGTGATCCCAGAGGCTTTGGAGCAGAAAAGAGGACAGCTGGTTCACGAAGAATGACATTCTCGACTTAGTAGGTTATGCAGCTTATATGTAAATCACGCTCTCCTTGCCCCCTCCCATCATACCCCTCATCTCCAAGCCAAAACGGTGACAGAAAGTTCAAACTGACAACCAATTAAACTGATTTACAAAAAAAAATCGGACATCTTTCAGATGAAACTAGCTGACTAAAAACATTAGCCCCTGGCTTAGCTAGCTAGCCAGCCTGTGTGTCGTTATCTTGGCAAATACATCATTGCCAGAAGAACTGGATGTAACCCGTGCCGCTGACTCAGCAGTACAGCGATGTGCTCCTGGTGGACAGCAACAGGTTTGCGAGAGGAACCGTCAGGCCTGTTGTATTCTAAAAAATAATATATAAAAAGTCATCAGTTCTAATTTTATTTTTTTTACGACCACCATGACAATTGATATCATTCTGGCCGCTTCTGCTACTTACAGTTGATTTGGGAAAACGGTCAATAATGTGCACGTCACTAATGTTGGCTGTGTGTATGTGTGTGTGATATGTAGCCTTATTAAGTTTTGTTTGTTTTGTGTGGTAGGAGAGGTGGCTGTCATCATACTTGCCAACCCTCCTGATTTCCCTGGGATACTCCCGTTTTTCAATACCCTCTCCCAGTTTCCTCCCGGGGTCACAGTTTTCCCAAATTTCTCCCGATTTATGAAAAATTTTCATATCTTTTTGTTGAATGAAAACTGATGAATATTACTTTATGCCAGAGATTCACACAAGTTCAAGCCAGCGTTCTTTCTTTGATCCACTTTACGTCCAAGCAGCCATTTTGGACACACATCTTTTTGTCTGTAGTTTAGAGTATTTAGTTAGTTTTCATATTGTGTAATATGTTTTTGCTTTGCTTATCTTTGTAAATAAATGATTGTGTTTATTTATGCTGGTCTCTCACCTCACAAGAGTGAATCATTTGCAAACTGTTTGAATTCCAAATCCTTCACTTACTATCTATTGATGGTAATTTGGGGTTATAGTTATTAATTTAATTATCAGTCAGTTTCAAATTGATAGTGTAGTGTATTTTGAGACTCATTCAGTTAATTGAATATTCCTTTCCTTTAAGCCAAGGGTGGTGCCCCGAGGTCTTTATGGATTTAAAACATTATTTATGATTATCTCTGATAATCTTGATAGCCAAATCTATTTGAATGCACCAGCCTAAATTTGGTGCCCCTTTAATCATGGTAAACCCCAACAAAAGGTGCTGCCATGTGAGGCGTTTTAATGTTTAATCCCAACACATGATGGCACAGAAAATGTGAAGTCTACCCCTATGTTTTGATGGTCAAGGATTACAATAATACCATCAACATCATAAACTATTCAGATGAATAGTTAATAGTGAATTCAGTGACGTGAGAAGGAAATCACAGTATCTGTGAATCTAGGCTAGATTTTATAATACTGCTCTTCTAAAGTGCTGCACCAGTGCATCCTGAGTTGGGGGGATTTGCTCCATCCCTCTTCCTTTCGTTTTTGGACGACTCAAGATGAGCTTGATTTACCATGAGTTGGCTGCTGATATGACTGTAGAGGAGAATTGTGAAGCGCTCCACAATGGAAATGAACTCCTCTGGAATGCCTTTTGGACTTTTTGACAGAGCCATGATGGCCTATGTTGCTATGTCATGCCAATTCCAGGTATTCCATGCTGTCTTCTTGCCCCTGGTTGCAAATGCAGATATTTTATCACAGCCAGTGAACGCCTGGAACACAGGAAGGGCCATGGCTTTGTCAGGACACAGAGACTTGGCAATCATGGGCAAGTATCTGTCTGAAGTTCTTTCCAGTCCCAAATTTTCCAGACTCTACATCCCCTGTCCGACCCATGATGGGAACTTAGAAAACTTCTTCAAATACAAAAATCAGGCCAAGTGCAAAGTTTCATGCTTTTATGAAAAGCTGAACATCATTTTCACATATTACCTGGACTATGTGAATATATAGCAGAATCTGTTTATTTTTGGTGGAGAAAGGGTCGTAGATTTTTCCCCAGTCACTCAGGGAGGCTCAAGGGAAAATATTTGTAGCTCTGGGAAGGCTGAAGATAAAATTAGCTTTTGGTCTCCACCAACTACTGAGGGAAATATGTCTCCATGCTTTAAATGCCACTAAATGCTTCACTATCTTTACCAGATTGTGACTAACTTTTCCTGTCTGCTGTTTGGTGATGAACAGGTACCATACAGTGGGTTTATCCGTGCTTTTTCACTGAAAACAGTTGTTTGTTGTGGCTGGAAACAAGGTTGATGAGAGAGGAACCAAAACAGTGAAGTTGTGGGCCATAAAACCAAAACAATGAACTGAATGTTGTAGAAATGCTACATAGAGCTGAGGGGAATTGCAAAGTCAGGTCAGGTATTTTCAAAATAAATGAAAGCAACTGTTTGTTTGTTTAGAATCCCTTATTAACAGGAGTATGCATGTATTTAAGAATAGGCTAAAGACTTTTCTCTTTGATAAAGCTTATAGTTAGGGCTGGCTCAGGAGAGTCCTGAACCATCCATTAGTTATGCTGCTATAGGCCTAGACTGTCGGGGGACTTCCCATGATGCACCTCTCTCTCTTCACCTCTGTCCTCCTCTCCATCCGTATGCATTCTCATCCCATAGATGCATGTCACTAACTTGACTTCTTCCCTCTCCCGGAGTTTTGTGCTTTGTCGTCCGTCTCTTCTTTCTTAGTGTCACTTTCAGCAGGTATTTCAGTGTCCGGAGATGTATCTGGATCGGTGACTATGGCAACCTGCTGGGGCAGTGTTGCTGTGTCTCTGGTGCAGGGGACGAGTGGCTCGGGTCCTGCTCGTTGGGCTCCCCTGGAGCTGCTCGGCTGTCCGTCTGGACCCATCATCTTCCCTTATGTTTTACCACCTAAACATTTCTAACATAATAATATATATATTTATTATATGTACAACGATTTTGCCATCATGGCTGTATATGTTATAGTTTTGATGCTATAAATCTATTCTGTACTTACGACATCTATTGCATGTCTGTCCGTCCTGGGAGAGGGATCCCTCCTCTGTTGCTCTTCCTGAGGTTTCTAACATTTTTTTTCCCTGTTAAAAGGGTTTTTTTTGGGTAGTTTTTCCTTAATCGAATCGAGGGTCTAAGGACAGAGGGTGTCGTATGTTACAGATTGTGAAGCCCTTTGAGGCAAATGTGATTTGTGATACTGGGCTATATAAATTAAATAGAATTGAATTGAATTGAAATTGAATGTACACATATGTGCCAACAAGCAGAAGCCATCACTCTGCATACAACCTCATCCTGCGGCACTGACATATCATTTTAGAAGCAGACTGCACAGGCTACTTAAAGGATAGTTCCCACCGGCTGTGGCTTGGTATCAGAGCGGGTCGTCTACCAATTGTAAGGTCAGCGGTTCGATCCCGGTTTCCCCCAGCCATGTGTCCTTGTATCCTTGTATCCAAGTATCCTTGAGCAAGATACCGAACCCCAAATTGCTTCGGTGTGAGTGTGTGAATGATTAGTTTAATTTGTACTGATGGGCAGTTAGCTCCTGCCATCAGTGTATGAATGTGTGTGTATGGGTAAATGTGATTTGTAGTGTGAAACCGCTTTGAGTAGTCGGACGACTGAAAAGGCGCTATACAAGTACAGTCCATTTACATTTACATTTAGTTACTGGTGTCAAGTTGGTGTGAAAGTTCTGAATACAGTGGCAAGAAAACGTATGTGAACCTTTTGGATTTTCATGGTTTTCTGAATAAATTTCTTATAAAATGTGATCTGATCTTCATCTAAGGGCGATTTCACACCTACCTTGTTTGGTCTGGGCTTTCTGACTTTTCAGTTTGGTCCGAATCAAAATTACAGGTGTGAAACCTCCCTCGGACCAAAGAGACGAAATTTGGTCCAAAGAAAAGAGGTAGTCTCAGTCCGGTTTAAACTTAACAAAGGTTCGGTTTGTTGCTAATGTGAAAGCATCGTCTGTATGGTTCGGACTTTCAGACCATTTACAGGAAGTTCCGGTGTTTCTCGCATACCCCAAACAACAGAAGAAGACAGAACTACCAGACCTGTCACAGAAGATCGCTGGAAAAATTAGCCATGGTAGCACATGGGGAGAGGAGGAGACCAGGTTTTTAATTGAAATATGGTCTGTGGACATAATAAGAAGTTAACTGGAAAAAACACACAAAAACTCAGGATTGCTTGCAGCCTTCTCCTCCTCTCCTGTCGGCGCTGATAAAACGAGGACATTCATTTAGCAAATTTGAACTAGCCTCAAATATAGTTGGTGCTGCAAATAGTAATGCCATAGCAATAACAGCATAGTAGCAACAATATGCATCTGTTCATTTTTCTTGTCAAAGTTACCCACTGAATTGACAGCATGCTCACATCAGACGCACGTCTGCCAACAAACCAATCAATGTTAAGATGCAGCCCACATAACTGATGACGACAGGACGCAAGTACGTCATATAAATTCTTTAGTGCGCTCGCATAATTCCAGTGTGAAACCAAACCGAAACAAACTGAATGTATAAAATTTATCAAAACATGAACTTTGGTGCGGACCTTGGTGTGGACTTTCAGGTGTGAAAATGCCCTAAGGATGTTGACAAATATAATGTGTCTAAAAATAATTACTCAAAAACAATTCAGATTTTTCATGTCTTTATTGAGAACATCCAAAAAACCTTATAGTGCTTGTGGAAAAAGTATGTGAACCCTTGCGTTAATGACCTCAAAAAAGCTAACTGTAGTTAGTTTTTAGCACACCTGGAGTCTCGTTAAGATAATACGTTTGGAGATGTAGACTAAAGCTGCTTTGACTATTCAAAAACCCCTCAAACCTACAGAGTTTGTTCTGGCTGTAGAGTTAGTTGCCATTTTGGTAGCAGTAGAGTGGATTGTCAAAAGCAGTGCTAATAGGTTTTTAATATGTAGTGATTCTTCATCGGCTCTTGCAAGCATTAAATCAGGTACAGCATAAGGGATATTTATTAGGTTTTTAAAATAAACTGGATTGGACAAGGAATATAGCATGAAGGGAATTTAGTACAGTGGTGGCAGTAATGTAACAAATCGGCAAATTGGCAAAAGGTTTTGTGGAGTGATGAAACTAAGATTGAACTATTTGGAAAAAACACAGCGCTACATCTGTCGTAGAAAGGGCACAGCATATCATCATGAAAACATCATCCAAACTGTAAATTATAGGGGAGGAAACATCATGATTTGGGCCTGCTTTACTGCATCAGGGCCTGGCCAGCTTGCAATCAATGAGGGGAAGATGAATTCCCAAGTATATCAGACAATTCTTCAGGATAATGTGAGGATGTCTGTACGTCAGCTGAAACTGTGTAGAAGGTTGGTGATGCAACAGGACAACGACCAAAAACACCGGAGCAAGTCCACAATAGAATGGATTCAGAAAAACTAAATCCGCCTTTTGGAGTGGCCAAGTCAGAGCCCAGAACTCAACCCAAT
Source organism: Coreoperca whiteheadi (assembly GCA_011952105.1). Classification (NCBI taxonomy): domain Eukaryota; kingdom Metazoa; phylum Chordata; class Actinopteri; order Centrarchiformes; family Sinipercidae; genus Coreoperca; species Coreoperca whiteheadi. The sequence goes on along the minus strand of CM022472.1, from coordinate 30,072,900 downwards.
AGAGATGCTTTGGATCAACGTGAAGAGGGCAATATACATGAGACGTCCAAACAATATGACAGAGCTAAAGCCGTTCTGCCAGGAAGAATGGGCTAAAATTCCTCCTCAACGATGTGCAAGTCTGATCCTCAGCTACAGGAAGCGCCTGGTTGAGGTAATTGCTGCCCGGGGTGGGGGGGGGGGGGGGATCAACCAGCATTAATTCTAAGGGTTCACTTACTTTTTCTACTGCCATTTTGAATGTTGAATTCAATAAAGACATGAAAGATCAGAATTTTTTGTTTTGTTTTTAGACACGTTTGTCAATATCCTTGACTTAGATGAAGATCAGATCACATTTTATCACAAATTTATTCAGAAAACAATGAAATTCCAAAAGGTTCACATAATTATTCTTGCCACTGCATATGTATATATATATATAGAGAGCTATGCACGCAAACCTTTAAATGTGGAAAACCTTAGGTAAGTGGCCCTTTAAATTCATACTTTCTAGTGTACATTGCAGCATCATTTTTGTCATTTTAATAGCTTTGTTGAAAATAACAGCTTTCTGGTAGTGTGCTGCTCACTGGAAACAACCTGTAGTAGCCCAGCAACTGACAGGGCAGCTAATCAGCTGAATCAATCATATTGGTCTGATCACTTTAGATACCAGTAGTGACTGTCACAACTGAAGAACAGGAGCAGCTTCAGTGTTCACTCTGCAGCCACCAAGTTAGAGGAGGAGGCCTCTGGCAAGGATCCAATGCTTTATGGAGGTTCTCAGTAAACCCTTATACTGCAGGTAGATTTGTAGACAAAGGTGTTGTATCAATAAGCTGCTGTCTATTTATATCTGTCCTCTTTGCTTTGTAAATTTAAAGGAACTCAACCTATTTGTATTGATCTGCAGAGGCTGTGGAGGAGTGTGAGGTAGGTATAACTGAAAGGAGAAAGGTAAATACTCCCTCTAGTGGGGTGTCATGCTGTGTGGTGAGCAGATATCCGACGATCACTGGATCATCCGGTTCAGTATGGAGCAAGATACTTAACAGCCTTTTCTTCATTCCATAGTGAATTAAAAGAAAACGTAAAACACCAAGAAAGACAGGCACTGTCTTACATTTCATATTGACAGAAGCCTTTAATTTAGCTGTCAATATCGCCCCAAAGCAAAAATACAACGGTCTCAGAATTGTGCAGAAAATACCATGCTCCATACTGAAACAGAGAAAACAGCCTGTCCAAAGCCACACATTTCACATACATTACTGACAAATTCCTTTATTATTTGGAGATCATGGAAATAGAATTTCTCACGCAGAGCTGACTAATGAATTGATAGTGACTGTTTTCAGTGCTCATAAATGTTTGATCCTTTTATAATGTGTACACAAGACAAAAACTATTCAGTTGTTGGTAAGGCAAATAAGTCATTACCACTACTTCTCTGTCAGATGACTATGCTAATGTAATTAGTTTTGTGTGCTCATTCTGCAGTGATTGAGGAGTGCACAAACCGTGGCTGTCATTTGAGGCTGCGTGCCTCGCTGATTTGAAATGTGAAATATTGTACAAATGACCACAGTCATTTGCTGGTGGAGGGTGATAAAACTTTCTCTGTTAAATATACCAAGGGAGAGAGGATATAAAATATATCCAGGGAAAATTGTCTTGGAAGCCAAGTGCTACAAAGTGAAGAAAAAACATGAGCATGATGCATACTTTGTACACATGCACACATTGAGCATTAATTCAAGACGCTCTGGCACCCATTCTACCTTTGGAGACAGTAGGAACCAAAAGTAACCCTGCATTCTGAAAGTGGAAATGGACTGTACTTGTATAGCGCCTTTCTAGTCATCTGACTACTCAAAGCGCTTTCACACTACATATCACATATACCCAGACACACACATTCATACGCTGATGGCAGGAGCTAACTGCCCATCAGTACAAATTAAACCATTCGCACGCACTCACACACCGAAGGCGCAGCTTCGGGAGCAATTTAGGGTATGGTATCTTGCTCAAGGATACTTCGACACATGGTTGGGGGAAGCCGGGATCGAACCGCCAACCTTCCGATTGGTAGACGACCCGCTCTGCCACAAGCCACAGCCGCCCATAGAGTGCAGTGTTCTAGTCGAGTAATAAGGTACTATGAGCTCTTTAAGATATGATGACCATAAAGGGCTTTGTAGGTGAGGAGTAGGATTTTAATTTCTTTATTGTAAAGGGAGCCAGTGCAGAGAAGCTAATATTGGTGAAATCTGATCTCTTTTCCTAATTCTTGTCAGTACACATGCCGCAGCATTCTGGATCAACTGGAGAGTCTTAAGGGACTTAATCGAGTAGCCAGATAATAAGGAATTGCAATGATCCAGTTTAGATGTAACAACTGCTTGGACTAGTTTTTCTGCTTAATTTTGAGACAGGAACTGCCTGATTTTTGCAATATTACGTAGGTGAAAAAAGGCAGTCCTTGAAGTTTGTTTCATGTGGGAGTTGAAGGATAAATCCTGGTCAAAGATAACTCAGATGTTTCTTATGGTGGTGCTGGAGGCCAGGGCAATGCCATCTAGAGTAACTATGTCTTTAGATAACATGTCTCGGAGGTGTTAGAGGCCAAGTACAATAACTTCAGTTCCCTTTCAAGAGAACTTCAATGCTGTGACAGCTGACACTACTACAAAGAATGCCTTCAGCGTGACCGCATCTGAATCTCCGTACAACCTAGTCCAACCTCGGCTGGCACTTATCGAGAAGGGCGGCCAGCTCTGCACTCCGGGGGGTAAGGGGCCCGCGGCTGCTGAGGTAACCCAGCATCTGCACTCGTGGGGGGCTCACAGATGGATCTAGGGGATGAGGGCGAGACAGTGTCGACCCTTTCTCAGCCTTCGTCCGCAAGTTCTTTTTCCCACTTTCGGGATCCGGAAGCACGCGTGGAGTCCACGGCTTCTTCCACCCTCGATGTGGAGCCCGCTCAGAGAGACTCCAGTTCTGAGGAGCTGGATGTCCTAGGAGCCTAGACTGCTTGAATAATCCCCATACCGTCTTGTTCCCTATCAGGGAACCATGGTTACATACGTAACCTGAGACGTTCCCTTTGAAGGGAACTTCAACGCTGCGTCTCGCTGCCATACTGCCGGCATGCCTGTGAGCGGCTCGCTTCAGTCGATCATAAGGGGAAGCCGGCACCCCTTGTAACCTCCGGTTCCGCCAGCGTGCATCACGTGTTGACGTTAAGCCAATCAAGATTGGACTAGGATGTACAGAGATTCAGATGCGGTCACGCTGAGGGCGTTCCCCATAGCTGATGAGCATTGAAGTTCCCTATCAGGGAACCATGGTTACATACGTAACCTGAGACGTTTTTTCTGAGTTTAACATCAGAAAATTGTTGGTCATCTAGATTGTTATGTACTTAAGGCATTCCTGAAGTCTAGCTAACTGATTAGATTCATCTGGCTTGATTTATAGATATAATTGGGTATCTTCCACGTAACAATTAAACTTTATGGAGTTATTTCCTAATAATTTTGCCAAAAGGAAGCATATATAATGTAAATAGAATTTGTCCAAGCACAGGACCATGCAGAACTTCGTGATAAACGTTTGCGTGCTTGGAGGATTCATCATCAAAATTTACAAATTGAGAATGTTCTGATAGATAGGATTTAAACCAGCTTAGTGTGATTCTTTTAATGCAACTTTAATGTTCCAGTCTCTGTAATAGGGTGTGATGGTCAATGGTGTCAAATGCAGCACTAAGATCTAAAAAGACAAGTAAAGAGACAAGTTCATTTTCTGATGCTATTAATAGATCATTTGTAATTAGAATTGTCTCTGAAATATGATGCACTCTTAATCCTAACTGAAAATCCTCCAATATATTATTGTTATTTAGTAAGTCACATAACTGATTGGCAACTGTTTTCTCAAAATAGTTGACTGATGTGGCTCAGAGATAAAGGGAAGGTTAGATATAGGTTGGCTAAAACAGAGCTACATGGTTCAACAGAGCTGTGGCTTTCTGTTAGCCTGGCTACAGTGCTAAAAAGAAGCCTGGGGTTGTTTTTATTTTCCTCTATTAATGATGAGTAGTAGGCTTCTCTGGCATTACAGAGGGCCTTCCTATATGTTTTAAGACCATTTTGGCAGGCTAAACGAGATTCTCCCAGATTGTTAGAACGCCATTTCCTTTCAAGTTTTTGTGATGTTTGGGGGTTATACTATGGCGCAGCCTTCATTTTTTTTTCTTCATTTTTAGAGGGGCAACAGAGTCCAGTGTCATTCGCAGTGAACCTGCAGCTATATCGACAAGATGATCAATGTGGGACAGACTGAAATTAGCATAAGAGTCCTCTGTTATATTGAGACATAGCATTGAGTTAAATTCGGATGGAATCACCTTCTTGAATTTAGCTACAGCACTATCACATAGACATCTAGTGTAGCAGTATTTGCCTAGTAGTATGTAGTCCAGTAATGAGTTCAAAAGTTATTAAATAATGGTCCGATATTGAAGTATTCTGTGGAAAGACTATTAAATGTTCAATTTCAATGTCATATACCAGAACAAGGTCGAGGGTGTGGTTAGTGAGTAGGTTTATGTACATTATGACAGAATCCAATCAAATCAAATAATGAGATAAAAGCAGTACTAACCCACACAGCAGGAGACTCCTAGGCGGATCCGCCTTCAAGTCGCCAAACCCGTGTGACTGTCACATTCGTTTTGGCGCCGCCCAGAGGATCAGCTCTGCCTGCGGGGGGCACCCTAAATTCTAATGTCAATCAGTTGATCCTGAGCTGACCCGTGTCGGATCCGCGGATGGCCATTACTGCAACGGTTGAATCACAGTAAGAGTCATATCAGTGGAGTCTTCCTTTGCTGGGACATGGTTGCACTGAACCTTCTTGAGTAAGTTTATTGATGTATTGATTTCATCATGTATATTAATGACTGTAATGACGTTGTTTGATAATAGGACAACTTTATCATGTTCACTCGTGGATAATGGTTAGCTCTAGCTTCTAGCTAGCTGTGCATTAAGTTTGCATTTTGGTAATTTTAGTCTCATAGTGTCTATCTGCAATCTTCTTTATGAAGAAAAATAAGCTTCGGCATTTAAATCACCGTTTGAGTCGGTTCAGACAACTAATGTGGATTGACGTCAAAAAGTACGGGCTTATCTGCTAACGTTAGCTACCGACTATTAAAGTTACTGTAGGGTGTTTTAACGTCACCGCTCATTTTACACACAGTTTAACAACAAAACAAAACACTGAGTGAAAATTACTAGCTAGGTTTTTCATGTTTGTTTTGAGCACTATATGCACCCCCACTAACCGGGAAAACAGTTTTAAAACAGTAATGTTAATACAGCGTCTCCTGCAGCTGGGAGTCACAGGCAGAGGGCCTGCAGCGTTTGCTAGCGTTAGGTTCATGTCTTGTCTGGGGTCTGATAAACAGGAAATTCATCAAATTCGCGTCCACAATGCTATTTTCCCATAAACTGTAGCGGTCATATTTCACGGGAAACATCTGTGTATGATAAATATTGCATTTATTTCACTCTAGCTGTGATAAAGTATGCAAATGCAAACACAGCCCGAGCATCACTACGAGAAGCAGAAAGTGTCCGACTTCACATCTCTGTTCGCAACTCCTCCCTGCCTGCACGCGGCTACTCTCGCCAATCGTTTGCATCCAGCCGCAGCCAATGTCGAATACACCCGTCGTGAAGTCCAGTTATAAATACATATCTACGGCAGCAGGTGTCAGTATGCAGCTGTTCCCATGTCAATGCATTATTAAATGCATGATTAAAAAATATCTAAACACCTTTTGATTGTCCTACGTCAACAACAGCCATGGCTTTTATATAAGCCTTCCTTCAATTTGTGTTACCAAGTGCAGAGAAACAAAACATTAACCAAAAAAAAGTATCACAAAAAGGCTATTGTATATATCTCATAGATTTGAATTAAAAGGTCAAAATAATACTAGAGTTTCTCATGACATAAAATTGTTCCAAATCACAAGGCCTGTTATACATCTAACAAATACTAGGTCTTCCTATGAAATGAATACCAACTTTTTTTTTGATAAATTTTTTGTTGCTAAATGAATACAAATTTAATACAATTATTTTCAAACAAAGGAAATGTCTAGGCCAAGCAGATAGGCCACGAAAAACATCTGGATTGAGATTTTTTGAAACATTCATTTTCAATGTAAATCTAGACCTATCCTTTTAGAACAAAGATGAACCAAAAGACTGTGCCTGTCTCCTTATCAACCTTAAGAAGGACACGTGTAGACATTCAAAAATGGCTTCATCAAATTAGGACAGACATGACTGATATAAACATGACAGGAATAGGGGCAGATGACAGAGTTTTGTCTGAGAACACTGTCCCACCCTTTTCAGCTGCACATGCAATGCCAGAGGTGCGAGTTGTTACTGAAGAGAACATGGAATTGGAGGCAGATTTTGATGATGTGTATTGTGATTGGTGTGACGGGGATGGGACATCAGGTTCGGATTCTGAAAATGATGAGCTAACATCACTTTCTGATAACATTGCCAACTGGGCAATGAGTTTTGGCATTTCCACCGTTGCCCTGACTGCACTGTTGAGTATTTTCCTGGGAGACAAGATGGCGCCTCTGTGTGTGGCCTGCAATCTGTCTCTGCAAACTTTACTTTTAACTTTGTTGGCCATCGTAATTGTCATTTTAGATGTCAACTCTTTACTGATGTATGATCGCCGAACGCTACTAAATCGCCAACCATTTTATCAAAATGTGGTGAAATACAAGCACAATGGACAGAGAACCTTTTGTCCCCAGTTTCTGTCTGGAATACCGTCCAGCGCTGCCCGGTTCCTCCTTCACGCAGAAGACGTTCCACATGCCGGGGGAGATGTGGTGGAAGGCTAGCGAAGTTGAAGGCATGTTTTTTGCTCTCTCAATCGGCTTCTACAGGGGTTTGCCCTAGCAAATCACCGTTCTGTTTCGTGGCGTTTAACTCTCCGAGGGTGTCTGGACGCGGAGGAGGAGCAGCTACTGTTTTTAAGAGAAAGTATTCCTGTACACAGCGTGAGCTGGCAGTTCCTAGTTCTAGCTTCGAATCCAACTTATTTGAGTTGGGATATTCTATTGTGTCCTGTCATTTACAGACCCCCAAAGTACAATAAAAACTTTATTAGTGACTTCACTGCTCTTCGGGCAGAAATAATGCCGAAATATGACCGGGTCGTGATTTTAATATTCATGTATGTTGCCCTGAAAAACCGTTGGCCAAAGACTTTTTAAACCTTGCCTGCGAGAGACAGCATTTTTCTAATATTATTGTATCGAATCGCCATAAGCCCCGTGTCCTTTTTAAGTCTATAAATTCTGTACTTAATGTCCCACCATCAGCAGGTCTGGAACCCTCTAATGAAAAATGTGTCAGAACTTCTTGGACTTTTTTTATTAAGAAGATCGAGACTATTAGAACCTGTATCAGTCCCCCTTCATGTGACCCATTCATATCTGTCAAATGCTCAGCTGTTTTTGAGCAGTTTGAGCCTGTGACGCTCTTTTTTAGAAGATATTATTGGTCATATAAAACCAGCTGGTGCCCCTATTGATCCAATTCCTCCATGTCTTTGTAAAGAGGTTTTTTCTACTCTGGGGCCCTATGTGCTGGATATTATAAATGGCAGCATGGCACATAGTATTGTACCGTTAAGTTTTAAGCATGCCGTGGTGATGAACATGATATTTTAGAGATATTCCAGTCTGGGTTTAAGAGCCTTCACAGTGCTGAGTCGCGGACGCTGGTCAAGGTGTCATATTGGTGCTGTTGGACACCACGACATCCTCCTTTCTTGATTAGAACACTGGGTGGGCATTCGGGGGTTTGGCCTTACAATGGTTCAACTCATACTTTGCCAATAGAAGCTTCTGTGTTGGTGGCTCAATGTCCTAGGGCCTCTTTTCTCTTGTCATTGTATATGTTACCTCTTGGGTCACTTCTCCACAAACACTGCATCTCGTTTCATTTATATGCTGATGACAGCCAAATGTATGTGCCTTTGAAGCATGTTAATGCCCGTCAAATGTTGGAATGCATTGACGAAATTAAAGCTTCGATGTCCATGGCCTTTTTACATTTTAATGGGGAAAGAAATGAAGTCCTGATAATTGGGCCAAGTGATACTGTCCATTTTCTCCCGGTTGAACTTGGTTGTTTGACAGCATCTGTAAAACCCATAGTTACAAACCTGGGTGTTAAAATGGATCGGGACATAAATTTTGACGCACAAGTTGCATCCGTTGTCAAATCCAGCTTATTTCAGCTAAGGCAGTTAGCCAAAGTTAAGTCTATAGTTTCTAGACATGACTTTGAAATATTGATCCATGCCTTTATTATATCAAGACTGGACTATTGTGGTCATTGGGGCGTACTGTGGGCAAAAAAAAAAAAAAAAAAACCTACTTCCTGTCTGATTCTGTCAATGACCTACAGGAGCTAGAGGCTGGGTTTTTCTTTGGAGATAAAAACCTTTAAAATTGAGCATCACACAGTAGTCTGTGATGCCCCCACACGGGCCTTTGTGAAAAAAAACAAAGGTCCATTATGCTTACCATGGGTGCGATAAGTGCCTACACCCAGGGCCATACCAGAGCAGACGTATGACGTTCCCTGGACCAGAGCGCCCCCAGACAACTAACATCTTATGCAACCTGATGGTTGATGAACTACACCACCACAAGGGGCCACATCCATTTCAAAACTTCAAGGTTGGCACGGTATCGCAGTTTCCCTTGGATTATATGCATCTAGTGTGTTTGGGTGTCGTAAGGAAACTGCTCCAGACCTGGCTCCGGAGTCCGTTAACAGTAAGACTGCCGGCATTAATGGTAGACAGGATGTCAGGCAAATTCCAGTCAATGAGGCCCTAAGTGCCAATTGAGTTTGCCCGGTGACCATGGTCACTTAGGGAGCTGGACCGTTGGAATGCGACTGAATTCCAACAGTTCTTACTGTACACTGGCCCTGTGACGCTGGCGGGATTCCTGGACCGGAACATGTACTACAATTTCATGCTCCTGTCAACTGCTATATCCATGTTGTTTAGCCCTGAACATCTCAACCTTGCTGGACAAATGCTAAAATCTTTTGTAAACCATTTTGGTGAGCTGTTTGGGAAAGACCAGATTGTGTACATTGTCCACTGTCTGGTCCACCTGGCAGACGAGGTGAAGAGGCATGGCTGTCTGGACTCTTTCAGCGTTCCCAGATCAGAACCACCTTGGGAAAATAAAAAAAAACTCATCAATGTTTCTTAGTCTGCCTTATCAAAAATATTATCCAAAATGATAATGTGTGTATGCTATTTACACTGAATTTTCCCAGCAGTCTCCATTCTATACCTACCCCATCAACTCTGACAGAATGAACATATTTGTTGTAAATGAGTCATCTGACGAGCTAAATTCGGTTGAGGTGTCAGTGCTGCGACAAATGTGTAGCCTTGCCATACAGGGATGGTTGCGTGGCCATACCTCCCCTCCACTAAATAAAAAAAAGAAGTCAGTTCAATCAATCAGTTCAAGTTAAAAACTCTAATAATATAGTTGACTACTGACTATGACTTCTATTACTCTGGATGAAAATTTGCTGTAAGTATTTCACAAAAGTTGGTATTCCATACACTAGACCCATAATTTCATGCTTTCAAAAAATGAGGACATATTATCCCTATAAATGCCAGGGGAAATCATATTTTATGCTGAATCAGCCCATCTTACTTGCTTATTTGTACACACTGTACACTTGTGCATACTTTAGTCCATGTTATTCCTTTTTTGATGAGGAATAAATGCCCCTTTTCTTTCTACATTAGGAATGCCTTTTCATCTAATTGAATTTCAAGCAAACAAGGACATTACTGTTGTGCAAATTCACTGGTATGATGATGGGATGGTGTGCTGGCCTAACTTTAAGAGCACTGAACGTATAAGCATAAGCATGAGCCAAACTGGCCAAGATATGACGTCAGAACTTGTGGTATGTCAATTCATAAAATTGTTTAAAAATAATTTCTTGGTTGCTTCTCCTTTTGCTTGGAATAACCTATTCTATGTTCTGAAAATACACATGAAATTGTGCAATGAAACTCATGTTAATTATTTAGACCACTACAAAGACGCCGTCAGGCTTTTGAATCAATATCAGACTGGCTGCAACACCTCTGAGCTACGATCTGATGCAAAGCAGGAGGGTGAGCTGCCAGAGAAGAGTCAGGAAGCCATTGTAAGTGTGTTCTATCTTGTTTATGTTATGTTTCTACAGTAAAATAGACCAAAGATGCTTGCACTATATGTATATTTGGCAATTTTGGGATTGCAATAATCATAATGATATGGTTACTTAACAGCCATCGTGTCGTTGACTGATGAGAATGAAGAAGAGCCAGAAAATGGTGACTTAGCATCTCTGAGATCACCACGACCTTTCAACTTGCCTGGTGTTGAAGCCTCAAGCTCAAGCCAATCGCACTGGCAAGTAAGAAATAATTGCTTAACATCAAAATAACAAATCCTAATATTGTTAGAGATATAGAGAACACTCTTAGTGCTAAAGATATTCCCCTCTCCTTGTATCCATTCCTTCAGCGCCACCATCTCACCGAGTGCCAGGCAGTAGAGTAATTACTCAATCTGCAGAAAACTGTCTAGGTAAAGGCTGATCTTCGAAATATTGAGTACAGTGGCCCCATCTATATTAACACAGCAAGGGTCACGGTTTCAAATCAATAGATTGCATCTGCATCACCATCTCAGATCTTCAATGTCAATCCATTCATGGGGTTAAAATAGTTAGTGTACCAAAATGTTGAAACATACAAATTCATGTTCAGCATGACCAGATATTTTTTTGGTTTGCCATTGTTTGGCCCTGCAGGTCGCAGCCTACCATGGTTAACAGATCACAACCATTTAATACCAATTTCTCTCCCTTGCACCTGACCATGGGGCAGGACAACACCCTTCCCCGCCTCAACTCCCTGCACTTAACATGCGGAGAGTTACTCAAGATAGGGACTGTAAGTACCTGTTTGGAAAAACAATAAAATCCTGGAGAACGTTTACCTTGCTGTCTATTTAAAAAAAAGATTTCTTTGCCTTTTAGATTTCTTCTTTGGCCACCATTGGAGGCCAGGATGTGAAGAAGGTGACCTGGAACATCCTGGGCAGACTCTTTACAGATGGGGTGTCTCATCATATAAATTGGAAGGGTGTTAATAACACAAAGCCCTTCAGTAGGCAACGAAGACCTTGCTTTTCAGTAAGTAAATAATTAAAAGTAATGTTAAATACCTTTAAAGTCAATAGTTTGTAAATGTTGGGGCAGCCTTAAAAATCGTAGCAACCATAATACCAATATGACAGTGTAGCCTTTTTAGACTGGCTACTATACCATAGACTTTGAAGTTTGTCTTTTTTTTTTTAAACTCAAAATCAAAACATAGTATGATCATGACTCCCTGAGCAGCTGATGGCTACTTTGCATACGCAGTTAGGCCTATATGCCGGATGTTATGTTTAACACAATGCAATAGTTAACGTGTCAGTGCAAACCTGACAAGGTCACTTATTTAGTTTGGAAAAAAGGCAACTAGTATTCCTGTTAACTATCAGGCAGTGCAATAATGATAATGAAATGCCTACCTTTCTGACATGCAGTAAATCTTTGAAATTGCTGTGGGATCCCCTGTGCTGTGAGACTCCCTCCTTTTGATTCCTTCAGTTTGTTGCTGGCATTGTAAAAGGCGTTGACCATGGGTGCACTTCTAGAAAATAGAGATGCCAACTTCTGGCACAATCTTAGATGAAAAAGTGGCGTACCTGCACTTGTACGTAAGAGCGCAACTATGGTCGAAGTTAGGGGATTGGAATCACAGTGGATTGTCATGTCAAGAGAAACACACCCCAGGTGTGGGTAAGAGGCCCATCATGTTATCACAGTAAATGCACGCAAACATATTGCCTCCTGGTGGTTGCAATAGCTTTGCTCATGTATTTGTCATGGATCTCTATAATAATAATACACACTGATGGAATGCAGTTTTGTGTGGGTTGTAAATTACCATGTGAGTTGTATTTTAATTTAGTGTTGCTTTTGGAATGGTTAACCTAACACTAAGGTCTTTGCTGCAACATGGAGCTTGAATGTCGCTTTGGATAAAAACATCTGCTAAATGTCTTAATGTAATGTTAACCAGGGCTGTAGTGGAGACTAAATGCAAGTAAATGGAGTCTACCCACCGCTCAAATGTCAGAAATAGTTTATCCACCTGTTAAGAGTTTTGTTATGTAATGTTAAGAGTTTACCTCCAAATAGAATGTATGTAGCACCCTAATAAATTTAACATTACAAAACCACAATGATTGATCCACATACAATATGTGCTCTGATCAAGGACCCATTTAATACCACTGATATTGTTTGAACATTTTGGATGCCTTTTTTTAAACATCCGATAGTGAAAGGCGCACCACACCCTACCCTGAGCACAAATTCATAGTTTTAACCCACCTCTTATTTTAACCACCACAACCCTGGTCATGTTTCCTTTTTAATTTAATCTCCTTAATGCCTATCTCATATTGTATACTGTAAGCTTACTTGGCTTTGGATGCTACATACCATAAACATATCTGTTTGATTACAGGTGCTGTGAGGAAAAACAGTGACACAGTCAACCACGGGTGCGGAGGTCACCAAGCACGCAATGAGGAGACGCGTCCCACCTCCATCCACACAAACAGAGTAATAGGAGAATAAGCAATAAACAACCTTTTTAATTGAACTTCTTGTCATTCATTTTCTGATGTTTTAGCTGTGCATAGTGCAGCATTTCATGGAAGTTGTAGCCTAATAGATAAAATATTTTATGTTTGCACCGACCTATGCCTATAAAGCACTAAATTAGGTTTTGACCACAAAATGAATGTAGAGTAGCCTCGCCAATGTAGGCTACAACCTATAATTTTAAATATCAATTTTATATTTCATTGAGTAGTGATTACTTTTGTGCAGTAAATTTATGTCTTGACCCTTTTCTATTAGGCCTATTTACAATATTGTTAGGTTAAAAATACATGATAATGCAGATTTAAGCTTAGGCCTATATTGCTGTAGTAGCCTAGGCCTTGATAGTTTTAGTTTTATCCTGCAGCAAGAACAGAAGGGATTTTGAAAGTGAGATAAACAGGTCCAAAACAGACCTGGCCCTGATGAGCCAGGATATTTATGAGTTCGTTGCGGGTCCGTGGAGCGGGTGCTGAGCAGAGCCATGGCGGGGCTGCGAACCGCCTTCGTTGCGAATCCGGCACTGTGTGCAAGTGGATGCCGATACAGGTCCGTTTTACGGGTACTTTCCGGAAGCCGCGATACCTCGGGAGTTGTTTTGCTGTGTGGGAAGGCTATCATTTTCAATGTCCACATGAATATTTAAATCACCTACAATTACTTAACCTGTTTTAAGGACTAAACTTGATAGAAATTCTGAGAATTCCGATAAAAACTCATAAGGACCAGGAGCACGTACACTATAACAAATAGAATTGGCTGTCGTGTTTTCCAGGTTGGGCGTGAAAGACTTGGAACAAGGCTTTCGAATGAGTTCTAATTTAGTTTAGGTTTAACGGTGATCTGCTGGTGATGGAGACACTCAGGAAAGTTGTTTCCAGACACGCTTCCCATTCAGGAAGTGAGTTGTCATCCAACAGTAGAAAGGAGATGTTGCCAAATCCATCACCATAGTGACGAGCGAGTCGTTGACCTGCTTCGTGCGGTTGGAGAGTTTTGTTTTTTCCACCTCCTCAGCCGGTGCCTCGAGGAATGTGAGTAATGACTGGGGCAAGTGGATTAATTTAGGCTAATATGTTCTTCATGACCTAGTCAGGTTTCAGTAAGACAAAATAAGTCAATATGATAATCTGATATTAAATCATTCGCCAGTCAGCTTTAGATGACAGCGATCCAATGTTTAAGAGTCCACATTTAACTCTTCTATTTTGAGGTGGTATTTCAGCAGTGGTAATTTACGTTTTTATATACAACTCCTCGTCTGTTAACTTTAGATTTTTTTTTTTTTTAAGGAGTTTTGGGTGTGTAACTGCTCTGGAATCGCAGTGAAGTGTGTAGGACTGCAACTCTGCCTCCTGGTCTCAACTCTGGGTTGTCATGGTTTAGGTCCACTAATCAGACCAGATCTTCCCCAAAAAGTCTGCCAATTATCTACGAAGCCCACATCGTTTGCTGGACACCACCTCGACAGCCTGCGGCAGAATGAAGATATACGGTAAAAGATGTCATCACTGATCAGATTTGGCTACGGCCCAGTGAAAACTATGGAGTCCGACATTGTCTTTGCATATGTAATGTACACACCGAATCAACATTAATTTTAGTGAACACTATTACAAGACCACCAAGAGAATAATGCAGTTATGAGTTGACATAGCATTTTCCTTAGTAAAGGGTGGGGTATGCGATTCTGGAGAAATCCAAATACCATGATATAGAATGAACAACGACACAGTAAGTAATATAACTAATGATAGCTAGATTGTGGGTTAGCAAATTGTCCCTACAGTAAGTGCTAAGCAAACAGCCAGAGAGGATGAGACAGCCAGCGCACCACTTCCTACAGCAATACTCACAACTGTCCTGTAACTAGCTAAAAATCATATCTTGGCAAACTAGAAAGTAAGCTATAAGTCCATGTCATTTAATGTTACCTGACAAATCATTGCTGGAATAGTGTGGTATGGCTCATTTGAGCCACTTTGTTTATTTCCACATTTACAGAGCCATGGCTGTGTACAAACTGTTTTTTCTCAGCGCACATAGTATGGACAGCTAGCATACCATGAGGAGATATTTGCTGAATTTGACAAAAAGACATGTATTGGATTAGAATTGCATACCCCACCTTTAAAAGATGAAATGTACCTCTTTCTACACAGGCTGGTGAGAAATGATAAACATTAGCAAGTTGTAGCAGTTGAATAAAGCATTTTTTCTAGGGGAAGGCTCAGAGCTCCTTCCTCTTTGCCATTTCCCTATAAAAAAAGATATTAAGATGTAAATATCATAAATATTTAGTTTACTTTGTCATCATAAACCAAAGAAGTTGAAGGGAGGTGACGTATTGCTTTATTTAAAACGAACCGTCACAGATTACATATGTAAACATTGTTCCCTGATAGGGAATGTCCTCCGCATGAATGCATCTGAAGCTCTTTCTTGTCGTCCGCCTTCTGATTGACTGAAGCACACCGCTCACGGGCATGCTGGAAGTATGGTCGGGCCAACTCAGTTGGTACATAACCCAGCCTAGAATGCAGGATGGCGCTCACTGCGCCTGGAACCACCTCCAGGTAAGCAGGAGTCACCGACAGGGACTGCAGATCTCCCTCTCTTGAGAGAAGTCATGGCCAGCAGGAATGCCAGACACCTGTCTGATGCAGCATCCATCGGCTCAAAAGGTGCTGTGGTCAGTCCATCTAGCACCACTATCAGAGCCCACGGAGGGAGTCTGAGTCGAGCCGGAGGCCTCATCCTCAGGGTGCCATGAAGGAAACTGGTAACAAAGTGGTGCTTCCCAAGCAAGCAGCCATCCACCATACTGTGGAATGCTGCAATTGCAGCCACATACACCCTGAGTGTTGCGGGGGAGAGTCACCGGTCAAGGTGGTGCTCTTGGCACATGTAGTGAAAATTTCCCACCTGCCCGCATACAGTTTCCTCATGGAGGGGGCTCTAGAGTGTAAAATGGTCTCAACTACCTCAGTAGAGAGCCCGACAGCTCAAAGGTGGTCCCCCTTAGGGGCCAGACCCACAGCTTCAACCTCCCTGGCTGGGGATGATATAGTTCGCCTGACGGAAATCTCCCACGGGGGCCCGTCCGTCCAGGAGGGCTACCAGGCCTGAAAACCAGATTCTGGTGGGCCAGAACGGGGCCACGAGCAGCAGCTGGGCCCCTGTTCAGCGAATCTTCTCTAGAATTGCGAAGAGCAGAGCAATGGGGGAAATGTGTACAGCTGAGCGGCCTTCCAAGACCGTGCCCCACCCTGTGCTGGAGGCGTCTGTTGAGAGAGTGTAACAGTTATACACCATTCCCAGCACTGAGCCCTGGGTCAGGAACACCCATTGTCTCCACCTGCCCAAGGCACGCATGCACCTTGATCAAGCGAAAAGAATTGTCCACTGGGAAAATCCTGTGTCCCTGAGCCACCACTGCAGGTGCCTCATGTGCAGCAACCCAAGTGGAATAAAAAAAAAAAAAACAATCTATATAGTTGATGATGCAGACCCCCTTGAGTCTGAGAGGAGCCAGGGCAGAGTCCATACACTTCGTGAAGGTGCAAGGCGAGAGTGCTAGGCCCGAAGGGAAGCACCCAATATTGGTAAGCTTTGCCCACGAAAGGGAACTGCAGGAACATCCGGTGTCCCGGAATGATAGAGACATGGAAGTACGCGTCCCTTAGATAGATAGTGACAAGCCAGTCCTCGGACTGAATTCGACCCACAATCGTAGGGATCGTCTACATCCTGAACTGAAATCTCCTCAGAGAATGGTTCAGGTGACAAAGAACTAAAATGGGGCACAAACCACAATCTCTCTTCAGGACTATAAAGTACCGGCTGTAGAACCCAGTGCGATAGCCGGATAAAGCTTCCCAAGCTGGCAGAACGTCTGCCTAGGGGACCTGCAGTAGTGGCGGGAATTCCTCGAGGAATGGCATGTAAATGCCTGACCGCCCCCAGAACCTGCAATGTGAGAGCTGCGGTACCCCGAAGCGCTGGTGCGGCGGGACTTAACTGGAAAGGAATGTCTACAGCCCTCTGTAGAGAACGCAACCCTCGCCTAGACTGCTGCATGGCCGTGCAGGTCTAAAGGCAGTGGTTGTATGGAACTTGTCACACCCTGAAGTGCCACTGGTGGCGGGGTTAGGAGGCTGAGCTCACGAGGGCTCGATGGGGGAGCAGCCATGTGCTCGACCCCTACGGGGGGGGGGGGCGCACCCTCCGAGGGCCGACACTCACCTCAGAGCCTCTTTTTTGAAGCCCGTCAAGCGAGAAGCATGGACCTCAGTTCTCCCTCTCAGGTCTTCGTCGAGCAGGCTGGAGAGAGCCCCTCGACCACTGGAGAAGGGCACTTTGCCACACTCGCTTTCTGAGCCAGCATGTAGGAGCTGCGAGATGTTGAAGGCTGAGGTGTTCCACCCTCAGCTCCAGCCTGAGACCTCTGGCGATGAGAGATAAACCGCTGGAAGGCTGCAGCCTGTTGCCACGCCTCTCTGAAGCACTAGACTACTGAGCCGACCTCTTCCCCGAAAAGACCAACGGGCGAAAGCAGGGCATCCATCAGGAAGGACTTATCCCTATCCTTAATTCCCAATAGAGTCAGCCATAAGTGGCACTCTGTTGCCACAAGCAGATCCCGAAAGTTGGAGAAAGCAGGATGAGAATTTAGAACACAGAGTGTCAGTGGCGCTGTCGGTGATCAAGAGAGTGCTCCTCAGAGGGAGGGAGCGCTGAGGAGACCGAGGAAAAGCGGGATGAAGCGATCATACGAAGTTTGCGTCAGAAAGTGACCAGCGGTAGCACACTTGCAGCGTCTGGAGGAGTCAGGTCGAGGTCGAGAGTGACGACATTATCTGACCTGCGCAGTGGGGTGACCTGAGTGTGATGAGTGGAGCAGTACCGTGTGTAGATAAGATCTAGTTGATTAACCGACTTGCGGGTTGCTGATGTGGAAACCCGCTCGAGGTCAAATCATGCAGCCAGGTTGATGAAGTCCACAGCCTGTGGCTTTCCGAGGTGGATGTTGAAGTCCCCAAGTACCACCAGAGGAGTGCCATCTTCAGCGAAGTATGAAAGGAGCACATTCAACTCCTCCAAGAAATGTCCAAGCTGACCTGGGCGGCGGTAGATGACTACAAAGTGACTCTTAACAGGGTGGGTAGTAGTAACAGCATGAAACGCGAAGGAGCGGTTGTCGCACAAGGATGTTCGCTGTTTGAATTTCCAGTCCATAGGGATAAGCAGGCTGGTTCCACCACCCCTTCTTGCAATGCGAGGACTGTGGGAGAAAGTGTGATTACGGGAGAGGGCTGCGGGAGAGGCAAAATCCTCATGTTTCATCCACGTTTCTGTAAGTGCTACAATTGAAAGACCAAAATGATTAACGAAAGCCGTGATGAAAGCAGCTTTGTTCACAGCTGACTGGCAGTTCCACAAGCCTATTGGGAAAGTAGAAGGGGCAGTTGTGGACAGTGGTACAACATGCAGATTATGATCATTGCGTTGCCGTTGGCATTAAACAGAAGATTTTCGTGTTGTAATGACAGTAGGGATTTGAAAACACATTGTATGAGAGCAGTAGGAAAAAGGCAAGACAAAATTAATAGCAGTAAGGGATCAAAAGAAGTGTGAACAATTAGTCCAAGAAAGTGCAATAGTCAAGTGACCTGTTGTTGAGTCCCTGCTCGGTGGAGTCACGTGCAGGTAGAGTCGATGGTCTTTACTCTTTGGTCTTCACTCGAGGATGGCTGCCACAACCACTGCCGTGGTAATTATACACACTTAAATACCCATCTAATTTCAGTGATTGAATTCAACAGGCCATGCCTCCCATGACCTGGAAACAACCACGAGACCAATCGATACTAAAGCCAATTACGCAATGTCACCAATAATGCCCGTGAACAAGTGGTCTCTATTAAAAATAAGACTGCACTAAAGACACGAATCAAACACACTTACAGTTTTTGTAGGCTTCAGCTCCGAAATTGCTTCTCCAGGTTACCAGCAGGCAGATAAACCAAAGTAGTAGGCAAAATCCAAAATCCAAAATCTAAGACAGACAGACAGACAGACAGACAGACAGACAGACAGACAGACAGACAGACAGACAGACAGACAGACAGACAGACAAAACCAACCCCACTATGACAACGAACTGACACTGAACAAAGGGAAAACCTCAAATTAAATACACTTGGGAAGGGGAGCCAACGAGACACAGGTGAACTGAAAGACACAGGTGAAAATAATTAGCCACTCAGGAAGGGAAGCAAAACTACCTGGAACTGACAACTTACAAAATAAAAGAGGAAGTAACAAACCTTAACCCAAAACCCAGACATTTTCAAAATAAAATGAGAACTCCAAAGTACCAAGAACTCAAAACCATGACACTAACTCAGTGGTGAATTGACAACTTTTGCTATCTGGTTTGGTCAACCTGGACCCTACTCCTGGGGGGAGTTTGGATTCTTGGCCTCATTTTCTAATTCACAATGTAACTTGCTATTGGAACCCAATCCTCTGCATCTGGCCTGTTATTAACTTACAGTATTGTAAATTAGCTATAGCTCTGCTGCCAACCAAGTTTCTCATTTTAACTAGCAAAAGCATTCGTCAGGCCTAGCTAAAACTGAGAAGCCTGCAACTTTAATGTTATATATATTGGTCTTTGTAAATAAGAGCAAGGAGATACAATATTTGATAGCCATGGATCAGAGTGAATCTGGGAATTCTGCTATCCTTGGAGCCCAGCCTTACATCACACATTAAAATTCCAGAGGAGATAGTTCTGTGCCATTTTGCCTTTGATAACAAATAGTAGTTTTCAATAGTAGTAAGAGTGGTTTCAGATGTCTAGCACAAACAGGGGAGGAGGCAGGCAGCTGGAGCGCAGGGGAGGGGAGTACAGAGAATTCAGGGGGTTGCTGCAGCTGTTCTGGGGATTGATGCTGCAGCCAGGGAGTTTAGGGGACCCTTTAGGCCCAACTAGAACAGGGGATGGTTGCGGAAGCAAAACCAAAGCAGGAGATGGTTGAGTCTTTACGGCACTTGGCCTCTGAGTCTCTACAACACAGGGCAATAAACAGGCATGGTGTCTACCTCATTTTCTTCTGGGGGGTGAAGTGTGCTGCAGATGTGCTGACTGAAGGCTAGCTGGGCAGCTAGAATATAGAAAATGACAAAACCATGACAAAAATGCGGAACCTACATTTTGGCCGTAATGCCCCAAGAAATTTGTATTTATCAAAGGCCAAAGTGGCCATGCCCTAAAAATTACTTAATTTCAGGCCTGCAGAGTATAATGCATTCAACCGCTGTAAACTCTTAGAAATATGGGTTTCAAAAGGTTCTTCCTGAAGGGCTATGGTTAGCCAGAACCATTTGCTTCTGAAGAACCCTTTTTTCAAAAGGGGTTTTCAATGGTTCTTTGTAAGACTAAGGGTTCCATTAAGAACCCATTCCATCCAACAAACCCCTTTTAGAAGAGTTATTCAAGGATTGTTGAAAGCATGGGTTTTGAAAAGATCCTCATCCTCAATTATCTTACCTCTGATAGGGGGTTCTGGGTTGCACCTTTCACAGATGGTTCTAGGTAGAACCCTCTGAAAGGGTTGCAGGTGGAACTTTTATAAATAGTTCTACCAGGAACCAAAAATGGTTTTCCTATGGGCACAAGCCAAAGAACCCTAAATGGTTTTAGTTAGCACCTTTTTTCTAAGAGTGTATGTTTTATAGAAACGCTTGGCCTTCAATTCCCCCTGCCGAGTGGACTTGGACTCTGTCTTTATTTAACCTTTTCCACTGTAGCTCTTACACTTGTTGGTCGGTGTGTAAGGGGTTGGGGGGGGGTTAGGGTTTGGGACCCTTTCGCTGATGCCCACCACATGTGGTAAAGGTATTTGAGCACAATGAAGACAATAGCTTGTGACATTACATGGAAACACTTCCAAGGCTAATGCCTCAAAACACTCTCTCTCCTCTCCTCCATTCTCTCTCTATCTTTGATTCTCTATTTCTATCAGAGTGAATAACAAACCAGCTGTTTCTCTTCCCTAAACATTGACTCCTAGACATACAGTACTCCTTGCTTCACCATCAAAGCTAATACAGTGACAATACCCCACAATGCATCTATTAACAATTCAAACAACAGCATAAACAAGCCAAGCTGCACTTGACATTGTTTTCAGGATTCGTATTTTGCTGTATTTTCATGTTTGAGCATGTCTGACCTAAAAATGAACAGCCAGGACTTGTTGGATTCCAGTCTCTTCAAAGAGGAAATGTCTTGGGAACCAATTTGCCAGCTCTATGGGACGGCATTGTTTAAACTTTTCTGTAATGAAACAAAATATTTTTAGAAAGATTTTTATAGCTCGTCCCAGCTTGTATTGAGTGTTACAAATACAGTGCAAACTGCACCAAACTATCTGAGAACATTATCTCTAGTTCAAGCCAAAGGTCTTGTCATTATTTTTCTGGAGAGCATTTCCAGAACACAAGAGTGACAACTTTGTAAGCTGAGAATGTTCACCTGAGGACTGAACGAACTTTATACAGAGATAAACTCATGGTAATCAAAGAAAAGTCAGAGGGAGGAAAATAGCTGCCATGGAAAATAACTAAAACTCCTCTCCTCCTCCTAAAAGTGTAGCTGCTGGAGAAAGTTGGAGAGTTCAGAGCCTTAAGACATGATGAGGACTTGTGCAGATGTTTTTACGACCCAGGAAAATTCCCATTTATGGCCCTTGTCATTAATGATCTGTCTGGATGGAGTGATATTGATGAGACATATTGACAGAAACAGTCATAACAAGATGCTGTAGGCACATTTGATTTAGAAAAGGAGACGAGAGCAGGGACACAGGGGAACATTTAAAGCCTCGCTCTTTGACTTTAACGACACTAACATCAGAGATCTCTTCCCGTCTCTCCTTCTGTACTCTTTGATATTCATATCCTACTTTGTTGTGTTTCGGGGCTGCAGCCAGGGCTTATTGTGTAGATACTAGTTCAGTCTTGAACTCTGCCCAGTTCCAGATACAGTTAAGATCATTGTACAGAACTTAAACTGAGACTACGTTACGTTTGCAGCATCCACTGTGGTAATTGTAGGTATATGTTATAGATGTTTACAATTGCTAAGTTACACTTCTCTATAGGAGTACACTTTTTCAAAATTCGTGACAGTCAGCAGAGCAGTCAATGTGGACTAAACAGTAGATCATTCATTGCTTTTACACAAAATTACCACATTTTTCAAATTATATGAAATGTTTTCTCACTCAAACTCAAGCACCACCAAAACTGTGTATTAACACTCCATTTTGCAAGTGTTTACATTGAGCACAGTGGTAGTTAATAAGGCAGGCATGAAGTCAAGCCAGCTCACATCCCAGCATATCAGCTGACAGCAGCACCCATGCCAGCCCACATCAGCTGATGGCTCAGCTGTTTTCCCACTTTGCTTTCATTGGAGTCTCATTAAAGGCGCCTATTTAAGCTGCATCAGCCTGCCTTTGTGGCCAAATGCACAATACGGGGTTGACTAGCACTGTATTTCTATACCTGCAGCTGTCCTATACAATTATGTATAGTGAATATATATAGTTTAGCATTGCATAACTGGAATTGATTTAGTTTAATTTATTTCACTTGGAATTATACACACAAAAAGCATATTCCAGCATTTCTGATTCAACAGGGACATTTACTGTAAGGTAGCACAATCTATTCAATTAAATGCAATTAAATTTTATTTATATACCCCAATATCACAAATCACAATTTGCCTCAAGGGCTTTCCAAGATGTACAACATAAGCACCCTCTGGCCTTAAAGCCTTGATTCTAAAAAGGAAAAACTACCCCAAGAAAAGCATTTTAACAGGGAAAAAAATTATAGAAACCTCAGGAAGAGAAACAGAGGAGGGATCCCCCTTCCAGGACGGACAGACATGCAATAGATGTCGTGTGTACAGAATAGATTCATAGCAGACATCATAGTATATACAATTAGAATGGAAAATGTAGAATGTAAAATATAAGGGGAGAGGATGGATACAGAAGGACAACGGAGCAACTTCAGCTGATTCCCACCGAGCAGGACCTGAGCCACTATGATGCACTCTAAATCCTGACTGAAAATCCTCAAATATACTATTGCTATTTAGAAACTCACATAACTGATTGGCAACTGTTTTCTCAGGGATCTTAGAAATAAAGGGAAGGTTAGGTTTCTGTCAAAACGCCTGGATCAGGAGTAATTTTGAGACAAGAGAAATTGTCGAGGTTAGTTGAAGAAGGTCGACAGGAGAGAAGCAGTCAAAGTATACATCAGGTTTTACAGCTTTTTCTAAGGTTTTCTATTTTTGCTCAAATAGTTAAAATAATATCATTAAAGAAGCTCATGAAGTCGTTACTACTGAGGACTACAGGAATACATAACTCAATGGTGCTGTGGCTCTCTGTTAGCCTGGCTACCGTGCTGAAAAGAAACCTGGGGTTGTTTTAATTTTCCACTATTAATGATGAGTATTTGGCTGCTCTGGCATTACAGAGGGCCTTCCTATATGTGTTAAGACATGGAGATAACCTTCTTTGTTTTATGTTCTTCTTTTTTAAAGGGGTAACAGAGGCAAGTGTCATTTGCAGTGAACCTGCATCAACAAGATGAT
Source organism: Coreoperca whiteheadi (assembly GCA_011952105.1). NCBI lineage: Eukaryota > Metazoa > Chordata > Actinopteri > Centrarchiformes > Sinipercidae > Coreoperca > Coreoperca whiteheadi. The sequence continues at coordinate 30,049,350 of CM022472.1, read as the reverse complement.
CAATTTGGGACAGATCGAAATTAGCATGAGTCCTCTGTTATATTGAGATGTTGGGGTTTACCATGATAAAAGGGGCACCAAGTTGATGTTGGTGCAATGAATTAGATTTGGCTGTTAAGACTATCAAAAATAATCAGAAATAATCCATCCATCCATCTTCTTCCGCTTATCTGGGGCCGGGTCGCGGGGGCAGCAGTCTGAGCAGAGACGCCCAGACTTCCCTCTCCACAGACACTTCCTCCAGCTCCTCCAGGGGAATACCAAGGCGTTCCCAGGCCAGCCGAGAGACATAGTCCCTCCACCGTGTCCTAGGTCTTCCCCGTGGCCTCCTCTCGGTTGGACATGCCCGGAACACCTCCCCAGGGAGGTGTCCAGGAGGCATCCGGATAGATGCCTGAGCCACCTCAGCTGACTCCTCTTGATGTGGAGGAGCAGTGGCTCTACTCTGAGCTCCTCTCGAGTGATTGAGCTCCAGGCCCTATCGCTAAGGGAGCGCCCAGCCACCCTGTGGAGGAAACTCATTTCAGCCGCCTGTATCCAGGATCTTGTCCTTTCAGTCATGACCCAAAGCTCATGACCATAGATAAGAGTACTCGTTGCTAACTTTCTTGGTTGCAATTTTATGCAGGATCTTGCATCGCTGCTATGAGAGTGAGAGTTTGGTTCTGAAGGAAGGCAGGTTTTTTGTTGTGGCCTGCATCAGATTTACTCAGGGGCAAGCAGCAGGCTGCTGCTGGCTGGAGCGAAGCATTAAGTTAAATTCAGATGGAATCACTTCCTTAAATGTAGCTACAGCACTATCAGATAGACAACTAGTGTAGCAGTATTTGCCTAACAGTGCGTTGTTCAGTAATAGGATTTTAAAAGTTATTAAATAATAGTCCGATGTTTAAGGATTCTGTGAAAAGTCTATTAAATGTTCAGTTTCAATGCCATGTACCAAAACAAGGTCGAGAGTGTGGTTAAACCAGTGAGTGGATTTATGTACACTCGGACAGAAGCCAATCGAATCTAATAATGAGATGAACGCAGTTGGTTGATGGGGAAGATTACAAATGACCTTTTAATTGCATCAGACATGGACTTGCCCGTCTTCTTAGTGCTGGATTTGACCATCCCATCCTATTTCAGAGACTGGAACAATTAATTGGCATTAAAGGAACCACACTGGTTTAAATCCTATCTATCAGACCGATCTCAGTTTATACATTAACGATGAATCGTCCATGGACCAATTCTATTTACATCATATATGCTTCCTTTGGGGAATATTATTAGGAAACACTCCATACAGTTTAATTGTTTTGTGGATGATAGCCAATTATATCTATCAATCAAGCCAGATGAAACTAATCAGTTAACTAAACTTCAAGCATGGCTTAAGGACATAAAAACCTGGTTGACCTACAATTTTCTGATGTTTAACTCAGACAAAACGTACCAGGTTACGTAGGTAACCATGGTTCCCTGATAGGGAACGAGACGCTGCGTCAGCTGACGCTATGGGGAACCCCTCCAGCGTGACGGCCTCTGAATCTCTGTAACAACTTAGACCAATCTTGATTGGGTTCGGCGTCAACACGTGACGCATGCCGGCGGAACCGGAGGTATAAAGGGAGCCGGCTTCACTGTTGTCGTCAGCCTTCTGATCGACTGAAGCAAGCCGCTCACAGGCATGCCGGAAGTATGGCAGTGAGACGCAGCGTCTCGTTCCCTATCAGGGAACCATGGTTACCTACGTAACCTGGTACGTTCCCTTTCAAGGGAACTTCAACGCTGCGTCAGCTGACGCTAAGGGGAACGCAGTACCAACTCCGCCATGCTGAAGGGATGCCTGTCACGAGTGTGAAGCCAGCAGGGCACACTTCAAGACAAGAGAGCCACAGATTATGTAAGCGGTCTAGGCTGTAAAATCTCACAAAAGTGTGAGGCGAGGACCATCCCGCAGCATCGCATATATCGGAGAGGGGGGATACCTACCACCAAGCTCTGGAGGATTCCATACTCCGTGTGGAGTGGGCTTTGATCCACAGAGGTGAAGGCAAACCGTGCACCTCGTAAGCCGAAGGGATAGCCTCAACTATCCACCTGCTAATAGTGTGTTTGGTAGCCGGGCAGCCCTTACGAGGGGGCCTGAAGCATACCAGCAATTGGTCCGATTTGCACCACTGGGATGTCCTCCGGACATAAACCTCCAGGGCTCTGACTGGACAAAGCAGTTGCAGCCTTTCACCTTCCTGTTCCGCCGATACTGAAGGAGGATGGAACGCCTGCAAGACTACTGGCCGGGCCACCTCAGTGGGTACTTTAGGTACATAGCCCGGCCTAGGATGCAGGATGGTTCTGACTACGCCTGGAACGATCTCCAGGTTAGCAGGAGCCACCGACAGGGACTGTAGATCTCCAACTCTCTTGAGAGAGGTCATGGCCAGCAAAAATGCCATCTTTAAGGCCAGACACCTGTCCGATGCATCGTCCAGTGGCTCGAACAGTGCTGTGGTCAATCCATCCAGCACCACTGTCAGATCCCATGGAGGGACTCTGACTCGAACCGGAGGCCTCATCCTCAAGGTGCCACGAAGGAAACTGGTAACAAAGCAGTGCTTCCCAAGCGAGCAGCCATCCACCAAACTGTGGAATGCCGAAGCCATCGGGCAGTGAACTGGGTCAAGATGGCGCTCCAGGCACCATTTAGTGAAAACTTTCCACTTCCCCGCATACAGTTTCCTCGTGGAGGGGGCTCTAGAGTGTAGAATGGTCTCAACTACCTCGGTAGAGAGACCGACAGCTCAGAGGTGGTCCCCCTCAGGGGCCAAACCCAAAGCTTCAATTTCCCCGGGTGGGGATGGAAGATTTCGCCTCGGCCCTGCGACAGCGGGTCCCTCCTGACAAGAATCTCCCATGGGGGGCCGTCCAGGAGGGCTACCAGGCCCGAGAACCAGATTCTGGCAGGCCAGAACGGGGCCACGAGCAACAGCTGGGCCCCCGTTCGGCGAACTTTCTCTAGAACCCCCGGGAGCAGAGCAATCGGGGGAAAAGAAAAGCAGCCTCGGCCACGGCTGTGCCATGGCATCCAGCCCCAGGGGCACTGGATACACAAGGGAGAACCAGAGGTGGCAGTGAGCGTTGTCCGGGGACGCGAATAGGTCCACTTGTGCTCTGCCGAATCGCCTCCATATCATCTGCACCGTCTCGGGGTCTCCATTCCCCGGGCCTCGGCCCCTGCCTCGACAGGATGTCTGCTCCCACATTGAGGTACCCAGGTATGAAGAGTGCTCTGAGAGAGAGCAACTTCCCCTGGGACCACAAGAGGATCTGGTGCGCCAGTCTGCACAGAGGGGGCGACCTCAGACCGCCTTGACGATTTATGTAGGAAACCACTGCCATGTTGTCGGAACGGACAAGCACGTGGTGGTTCCTGAGGTCTGGGAGAAAGTGCTGTAAGGCCAACAAGACCGCTCGCATCTCTAGGCAATTTATGTGCCCTAGATGCGGGGTTAACCACAGACCTCGGGCTGTGCGGCCTTCCAGAACCGCGCCCCATCCGGTGCTGGAGGCGTCCGTCGAGAGTGTGCGACGGTGGTACACCATGCCCAGCACTGGGCCCTGGGTCAGGAACGCCTGTTGTCTCCACCTGTCTAAGGCACGCATGCATCTGTGCGTAACCTTGATCAGGCGAAAAGGATTGCCCCTTGGGGAAAATCCGGCGTCCCTGAGCCACCATTGCAGTCGCCTCATGTGCAGCAATCCAAGCGGAATAATGGTGGATGCTGCAGCCATGAGGCCCAACAGTCTCTGAAACTGACTTGCAGTGAGGTGTCGGCCTAGCTGCACCCTGAGTACCATAGTCAGGATTGACTCGATCCGTGTGGGAGACAGTTGTGCCCGCAACGTAACTGAGTCCCACACCACTCCTAGGAACGTAATCCTTTGTGTCGGAGTGAGCGTGCTCTTGCTCGCGTTGAGCCTCAACCCCAAGCACCTCAAGTGTGCAACATCTCGATGCTGTACTGCGAGGAGACGAGACTGGGCTAGAATCAACCAGTCGTCCAAATAATTGAGGATGCGGATCCCCTGGAGTCTGAGAGGAGCCAGGGCGGAATCCATGCATTTCGTAAAGGTGCAGGGGGAGAGTGCTAGGCCGAAAGGAAGCACCCGATACTGGTAAGCTTTGCCCCCGAAAGCGAACCGCAGGAACTTCCGATGTCCCGGAATGACAGAGACATGGAAGTACGCATCCTTTAGATCGATCGTGACAAACCAGTCCTCGGACTGAATTTGACTCACAATCATAGGGATCGTTAACATCCAGAACCGAAGCCTCCTCAGAGGCCGGTTCAGGCGACGAAGATCCAAAATTGGGCGCAGACCACCGTCTCTCTTCTATATACTATATAGAACTATAGAGTACCGGCTGTAGAACCCGGTAAACATCTCGCTGTCGGGGATCTGTTCTTTGGCCCCTTTGTACAGGAGGGAGTGAATTTCTTGCTCCATCACTTGTGCTTGTACTTGGTTGACCCTTGTTTCCAGGATTCCTCGGAATCCCGGGGGTCGAGACCGAAACTGAAGCGTGTAGCCTTGTCGGACGGTGCGCAAAACCCAGTGCGACACGCCGGGCAACGTTTCCCAAGCGGGCAGAAAATTCCTCAGGGGGACCAACCGCTCAAGGCTGGTGCCTGGGAGACCCGGAGTGGCGGCCTCGGATACCCGAAGTGCTGTAGTGGCGGGAAATCCCCAAGGATAGGCATGCACATGCCTGACCGCCCCTCCCATCTGCGATGTGAGAGCTACGTTATCCCGAAGCGACAAAGTGGCGGGAGTTAACCGGAAATGAACATCTACAGGCCTCTGTAGAGGACGCAACTCTGGCCTGACTACTGCACAGCCGTGCAGGTCTAAAGGCAGTGGTTGCATGGAACTCGCCATGCCCCGAAGTGTCGCCGACGGCGGGGTGAAGCGGCTGAGTTCCTGAGGGCCCGATGGGGAGACATCTATGTGCTTGACCCAGGTGGGGGGCGCCCTCAGAGGCCCGACGCTCAAGTCAGGGCCTCTTTTTGGAAGCCTGTCAGGCGAGAAGCACGGCCCTCAGGTCCGCCTTCTCCCGTTCAGGCCCCTTTCGAGCAGGCGGGAGCGAGCCCCTCGACCGCTGGGGAGGGGCACGCTGAGCCACGCTCGCTTTTTGGGCCAGCATGTACGAGCTGCGAGACGTCGAAGGCTGAGGTGGTCCACCCTCAGCTCCGGCCCGCAACCTCTTTCGACGAGGGATAAATCGCTGGAAGGCCGCAGCCTGTTGGCGCGCTTCCCTGAAGCGCTCGACAACTGAGCCGACCGCTTCCCCGCAGAGACCACCGGGTGAAAGCGGGGCATCTAAAAGGAAGGTTTTGTCCCTCTCCTTAATACCCGACAGTTAGCCACAAGTGGCGCTCTGTCGCCACGAGCAGGGCCATGGACCGCCGGAAAACTCGGGCCGTATCCTTCGTGGCCCTGAGCGATAAATCTGTCGCACGGCGAAGCTCCTTCACATCCTCGGATGCGAGGGGCCCCCCGTCGTCGAGGTCGTCAAGCAGATCAGCCTGGTACGCCTGCAAGACCCCCATGGTGTGAAGGCACGCACCGGCCTGACCTGCCGCCATGTAAGCCTTGCCGACTAAGGCAGAGGTAGTACGGCAGGGCTTAGTAGGCAACGTTTTCAGGGAGGACGCGGCCTCCGGCGATAAATACGCCACCAGTGTCTCCTCAATACCTGGCATTCTGCCATAACCATTCTCTTTACGCCCGCTGATCGAAGCATACTGGCGACCAGTCGGGCTAGAAAGCCGTGAAGAATACGGCCGGGACACTGAGGTGTGGAGGTCCGGAAAGAACGGTAAATCCCGACGTAGGCGAGGAGGTGGGGCTACAAGGAAACGCTCGTCGAGCTTACTCCGGCGACGAGCGTCCTGCTCTTCCGCAGGCCAAGCGATATTGAGCCTAGCCACCGCACAGGAAACCACCTCCAGCAGCTCGTCATACTGCGGAGACTGGGCTGACGAGCCACCCATGTCACCGCCTTCCGCTCCGAGTACATCCAGTTCCTCGGAACCGGAGTCTTGGCGAGCGGGCTCCCGCTCCGGGACGGAAGAAGCCGCAGACTCGGTGCGGGCTTCCGGATCCCGAAAGCGGGAGAAAGAACCCGCGGATGAAGGGAAAGAAAGAGCCGAAGCTGTCTCACCTTCGATGCCCAGGTCCATCTGCGATCCCCAGGAGAGTAGTCGCCGGGATGCCTCAGCAACCGCCGGTCCCTTACCGCGTGGGGAGCAGAGCTGGCCGCCTTCCTCGAAAAGTGCCAGCCGAGAGCAGAGCTTCCTAACCGGGAAACGCTCACAATGCACACAGCCAGCCCCCTCGAGGGCTGCTAGTGCATGCTCTCTTCCCAAACAGGCCGCACACATATCGTGGGTGTCGCCGTCAGGGATATAGCGCGGGCAGGGATACACGCACTGCCGATACCGCTTTACACTCGCCATTTTCAGAGACCCAGAGCGCTTGCTGAAGATCAGAAGACTGACGACAACAGTGAAGCCGGCTCCCTTTATACCTCCGGTTCCACCGGCATGCGTCACGTGTTGACGCCGAACCCAATCAAGATTGGTCTAAGTTGTTACAGAGATTCAGAGGCCGTCACGCTGGAGGCGTTCCCCATAGCGTCAGCTGACGCAGCGTTGAAGTTCCCTTGAAAGGGAACTGAAGTTATTATGCTTGGCCCCAAACACCTCAGAGACACACTATCGGCGGATATAGTTACTCTAGATGGCATTGCCCTGGCCTCCAGCACCTCTGTGAGGAACCCTTAAGATTCTTCACTTGATCCAGAACGCTGTGGCACGTGTACTGACAAGAACTAGGAAAAGACATCATGTTTCTCCAATATTAGCTTTTCTGTACTGGCTCCCTGTAAAATCCAGAATAGAATTTAAAATCCACCTCCTCACCTACAAAGCGCTTAATGGTCAGGCATCATCGTATCTTAAAGAGCTCATAGTACCTTATTACTAGAAAAATGCGCTCTCAGATTCAAGGGTTAATTGTAGAAGTAGAATGGGAGCCAGAGCATTCAGCTATAAAGGTCCTCTCCTGTGGAATCAGATCCCAGTTTGGGTTCAGGAGGCAGACACCATCTCCACATTTAAGAGTAGGCTTAAGACTTTCCTTAAGAATTAGGGCTGGCTCAGGTGAGTCCTGAACCATCCCTTAGTTATGTTGCTATAGGCCTAGACTGCCAGGGGACTTCCCAGGATGCTCCCCTCTCCATCTGTGTGCATTCTCATCCCATAAATGCATGTTACTTGACATATAACTCGACATCTTCTCTCTCCCCCGTAGTTTTGTGCTTTCTCATCTCTCTCTTCTCTCTTACTGTCACTTTCAGCAGGTATTTCTGCCTCCAGGGATGTGGTCACCTGTTGGGGCAGTACTGCTGTGTCTGTGGTGGAGGGGGCAAGTTGTCCATCTGGATCCATCCTCTTCCCTTATGTTTTACATTCAACACTTTTCATCATAATTATGTATACTACAATTTCATCATAATTGTATGTACTACGATTTTCTGATGTGAATCTATTCTGTACATACGACAGCTTTTGCACGTCTGTCCGTCCCAGGAGAGGGATCCCTTCTCTGTTGCTCTTCTTGAGTTTTCTATAATTTTTTTCCCTTGTTAAAAGGGTTTTTTTGGGGTACTTTTTCCTTAGTCAAATCGAGGGTCTAAGGACAGCCCTTTGAGGCAAAATTGCGATTTGTGATATTGAGACGAGGCAGGCAGGTTGGCAGGCAGAGGATGCAGGCAATTGTGAACCTGGGAAACCATAAATTAGAATTAGGAGTCTTTCTTAACGCTAGAACAATAACAAGCTTGGCCATGCGTAGGTACCACAGAGGTGACTGTACGCTCTAGCAAAGATGAGAGCTGGGGTTTTATACTGCAGGCGGCTGTTGCTTGAAGGAGTCTCAGGTGCATAGGCAGCAGGAGCTTGGTGAATGAGTTGCAGGTGCGCAGGAGAGAGCCGGCCTGGCTTGCCCAGACATGTGTGCACACACAAACACTCATGACATACAGAAAAGACCAACTGGGGACCAACAAGAGACACAAGGCAAGGGGGAAAAACAACTGAGGAAGCTGAACCATAACACACTAATAAACTCGGCCAGATTTCTTGTTATGAGAGTTGCTTCATCCAAAGTGGGATGAATGCCATCTCTCTTAATCAGTCCAGGTCTTACCCCAGAAAGTCTACCAATTATTTTTTGTTGTGGAAAAATACAATAAAACCGCTAATTTAAAAAATACTAATTTATCCATCCATAGTGTAATAATCATAAAACCCTGAAACTGATGTTTCCTCAGATTATAATCATACCATCAAACTCTATAACCATTGCATCCTTATTCTAGAGGCTTACATCAGAAACTACTACTCAAACAGGCACAGCATAATTTAAGATAAGAGATAAGATAGCATTTGATAGATAAGAAGCACTTTTTAGATCTCCTTGGGGAAATTCAGATGCCATCTGCAGATGAGATGGGTAATTTTGCGCGGCCTGACCCAAGCCCAAAGACAACAGCAAGAGTATGGTGGCCTGAAAAATGCTTGAATGAAGACTAGCTGTCTGCTTAATTGTTATAAAAATGTTGTGTAAATAATGTAATCCTCATAACTTTTCTACTTTGTTGCCTCCCAACAATCCACACAAATGTGAACAGTACACAAAACATGCACGGAAAGATGCAGCCAAATAATAAAATATATGTAACTGACATAACCAAAAACTATTTAACATACCATATGGTGCAGGGCTGCCAGTCATAAAGGCATTCCATCCTCCCCTGTGACAGACAGACTAAGACATTGTGTATCATGTGTGTAATTTGAATTTTGAAGTTTCACAAGCTGTAAAAAATATATATATTGTTGAAATAGTTTATATATATTTTGAATCATTGTCATCAAACAAGATCCTTGACCGACACTGCAAGCAAAATAAATGTACATGATGTTTGGATAAACAATATTGTGATTTAGACAACAGCATTCCTGTAAGGTAACATAAAGCAATTGCTATACATATTCAGAAAAGTTATCCAACAGTTTTATAATGTCAAGCAGTGTTTCTTTTGTATGTTTTTTAGTGGTCTTTAAGGCTCTTTCATACACAATGCAACAACGGCACCACTGCGGTCTGAAACCCATTATTTCCAATGGGTTGCATTGCGCCACGACAGCTTTTCCCCGTATTGAGCAAAGCGTGCGCAGCATCCCACCTGGCTTGCTGGGACAAATACCCACGAGGCCAATAAAACGCAGCTCAAATGTGGGCGTTGTCTGAAAGGGCCTTTGGGGGTAGCGTCTGATTTTTGGATAAATGATAGTCAATTTTATTGTTTTAATAAACACTTAGAGTTAAGTGAAGTTGTTGCTTTCTTAGATAAATTTAACTTAGTTATGTTTTTTAACTGACAATTCCAGTAGCATTAGTTGTAATTTTCTTGCTGTGGTGACCAACCATCACTGAACTAATGAAGAGGAAAAACTGTCATCTAGTTAGTCATTAGCATTGTCCTACCTTTCTACTCTTTGTTTTTATTATTGCACAGCCATTTCAAGCTGGTTGTGAGGGCAATCTGTAATTGTAAGGGATATATTATTCACACATATGTGTAGAATACGTGTAGTACTTTTTGTATAGAGCTCAATTCAGTAGGCACAAACTTATGCATCTTTTTCACTTTTCTCTGCCATCCCTTTTGGATGTTGTGTCCGCTAATGGACTGATTACATCAGACAACATACTGACAGGTTACTCTATTGTGTCTTTGTTGTAAATCCACAATTTGAATAAGAGAGGGGCATGTGCACAAAACATGAATATCGCATCTATACATACTATTTAAATGCAAATCTGAATAAGGCCATTAAAGAATAATGTTTAGTAGGTCTACAAAAGTCACAATATTAACTTTGTGATGATTACATGGAGTTAAAATGTCAGGAACACTTTTCATATTTTTTGTTCTTTACGTTGCTGTGGACCCTGCTGTGGTGGCTGCATAGCTGGGACCTGGTGTGCTCATTCCTGAATGGATGGAGCCTGGTTTGGTGGTAGTGAGTCTGCTGTTTACTGCTGTGGTGGCTGGTTATGAGTGATGAGTGATGGGCACCAAATGCCAGTGTAGCATTTCCACGACTATTGAGCGCTCTCTTGGCAGGAAATAACTGTTGGCACAGGAGATCAGGTGAACGAGTTTTTATTTCACCTTCCACACATTGTACACACCTTTACTCCTGCCGTGACTGCAATCCCTTTTCCCCAGTCCTGCCCCTGTCTGGTGTTATTATGTGCGTGTCTTCCTCCAGGTCCAGCACACTACTACACTGCTGTTCTTAAGGGGAGAGCATAATTATTCATCTTCATTCAGTGTGAAGCGGTTCTGGCAGTGCTTTCCTCCCTGCCGGTAACTGTTTTGAGTTGAGAGCTCGCTCTGTCAGCCCTCGAGGTTGACCGCAAGCAGCGTGAGCGTCTCCTAGGGAGCTCGCTCCGCTTGGTGCGGGTCCCGGGGCTGCTGCGGCATCCCAGCGGCAAGAAAAAGAATGGGAGGACTCAGCTCATTCACTAATTCCCACCCGTTCTTGGGACTGGAAGCCCGCATCGCAGCTTCTTCCGACTGGAACGGGGGACGTGTTCAGAGGCCACACACTTTGTGTCTGCTGTCTGCACGGAGAGCAGGCTCTGTCAGCCCTGAGGGGGTGACTGTGAGCAAGGTAAGTGCCCTCTCTGAGGAGAGATAAGACGCTCTGCTCTCGACTGACTGTTTGTTGTTTGTTATCCCGCATTCGGGATACGGAAGCCGCGCTGAGGCTGCAGCGTCTTCCGCCCTGGATGTGGAGCCCGCGCGGAAGGTGGTGACGTGGATGGTCAGCCCAGTCACTGCAGCATGAGGAGCTGCTGGAGGCGATTTCCCAAGAGAGGAAAATGGTGGCTAGGCTCAATATCGCCTGGCCAGCGGAGCAGCAGGACACTCATTGCTGGAGTAAGCTCAGTGAGTTTTCTTCTAGCTACACCTCCCCGCCCATGTCGGGACCTGCCGTTCTTCTGGATCTCCACACCGAGGTGTCGAAATCCTGGTCCAGGCCGTATTTTGCATGGTTTTCTAGCCCGAGTGATCACCAGTCTGCATCGCTCATTGGGTGCAAGGAGAACGGCTAGGGCGGAGAGACGCTGGCGGCGTTTTTATCGCCCAGGCCGCGTCCTCCCTTAAGACCCCGACTTGACTTTAGTGTACAGGGCAGCGGGTCAGGCTGGGCATGTCCTCACGCCATGGCATGTGTGCAGGTATGCCCAGCCGACCTGCTTTAGGACCTAGACTTTGGCGGGGCCCTCACATCCGAGGATGGGACGGAGCTCTGCCATGCAACGGCAGCGGTTTAGCCCCCGTCACCAGAGGTCTCGGGCCGGATCTGAGGGTGGACCACCTCAGCCTTCGAAATCTCGCAGCTCTTACATGCTGGCTCAGAAAGCAAGTGTGGCCCAGCGTGCCCCTCCCTAGCGGCCAAGGGGCTCGCTCCAGCCTGCTCGGAGAGGATCTGGGAGGGAGAAGACAGACCTGAGGGCTGTGCTTCTCGCCCTGCAGGCCTCACAGAAGAGGCCCTGACTCGATTGTCGGGCCTTGGAGGGCGCTCCCCCCATCGGAATAGAGCACATGGCTGCTCCCCCATTGTGCCCTTGGGAGCTCAGTCTCTTAACCCTGCCACCGGTGGCGGTTCAGGGCGTGGTCAGTTCCGTGAAACTGCTACCTTTAGACCTGCACAGCTGTGCAGCAGTCAGGCCAGAGTTATGTCCTCTACTGAGACCTGTAGACATTCTTTTCCAGTTAAATCCCGCCGTTCCAGCGCTTCGGGGTACCGCAGCTCTCACATTGCAGGTTCGGGGGGCGGTCAGGCATGTACATGCCGATCCTCGGGGATTTCCCACCGCTGCAGCGCTTCGGTTAACTGAGGCCGCCACTCCAGGTCACCCAGGCACCAGCCTCAAGCGGTTGGTTCCCCTGAGGGACTCTGCCCGCTTGAGAAGCTTGACCCGGCGCGTCGCACTGAGTTTGCGCACTGTCCGACAAGGTTACAAGCTTCGGTTCCGGTCCACACCTCCAAGATTCCGAGGAATCTTGAAAATAGGAGTCGACCGAGTACAAGCGTAGGTAATGGAGCGAGAAATACATTCTCTCTTGTACAATGGGGCCATAAAACAAATCCCCACCTGAGGGATGCATACCGGGTTCTACAGCCGGTACTTCATAGTCTCGAGAGAGACGGTGGTTTGCGTCCCGTTTTACATCTTCATCACCTGAACCGTTCTCTGAGGAGACTTCGGTTCATGATGCTGACGATCCCTATGATTGTGAGTCTGATTCAGTCCGAGGACTGGTTCGTCACAATCGATCTAAAGGAACGTGTACTTCCATGTCTCTATCATTCCAGGACACCGGAAGTTCCTGTGGTTCGCTTTCGGGGGCAAAGCTTACCAATATCGGGTGCTTCCCTTTGGCCGGGCACTCTCCCCTCGCACCTTCACGGAGTGTATGGACTCTATCCTGGCTCTTCTCAGACTCCAGGGGATCCGCATCCTCAATTATTTAAAAGACTGGTTGATTTTATCCCAGTCTCGTCTCACGTGGTACAGCATCGAGATGTCGTACTTGCACACTTGAGGTGAGGTTGAACACGAGCAAGAGCACACTCACTCCAACACAAAGGATTAACGTTCCTAGGTGTAGTGTGGGACTGAGTCGCGTTGCGGGCACAACTGTCTCCCGCACACGTCGAGTCAATCCTGACTATGGTACTCAGGGTGCAGCTAGGCACATCTCTCTGCACTTCAGTTTCAGAGACTGTTACATTTTTACATTACATTTTACATTACATTTAGTCATTTAGCAGACGCTTTTATCCAAAGCGACTTACATATGAGAATATTCACAAACCGAAGGCGCAGCTTCGGGAGCATTTTTTGGGGTTCAGTATCAGCTGGGGGATCGAACTGCTGACCTTCTGATTGGCAGGCAACCGCTCTGCCACCAAGCCACAGCCGCCCCAGCTGTTAGGCCTCATAGCTGCAGCATCCACTGTGATTCTGCTTGGATTGCTGCACATGAGGCACCTGCAGTGGTGGCTGAGGGACGCCGGATTTTCCCCCAGTGGCAATCCTTTTCGCCTGATCAGGGTTACACGCAGGTGCATGTGTGCCTTAGACAGGTGGAGACAACGGGTGTTCCTGACCCAGGGCCCAGTGCTGGGAATGGTGTATCACCGTTGCTGTTTCACTCTCGACGGACGCCTCCAGCACAGGATGGGGCGTGGTCTTGGAAGGCCGCACACCCCGAGGTCTGTGGTTGACCCCGCATCTATGACACATAAATTGCCTGGAGATGCGAGCGGTCTTGTTGGCATTACGGCACTTTCTTCCAGACCTCAGGGCCCACCATGTGCTTGTCCGCTTCGATAACACACGAGTGGTCTCCTACATAAATTGACATGGTGGTTTGAGGTCGCGCCCTCTGTGCAGACTGGCATGCCAGATCCTCTTGTGGTCCCAGGGGAAGTTGCTCCCACTCAGAGCACTTTTCGTACCTGGGTACCTCAATGTGGGAGCGGACATCCTGCTACGGCTGTATGCATTTCCCTGATTGCTCTGCTACTGGGGGTTCTAGAAAAGATTCGCCGAACAGGGGCCCAGCTGCTGCTCGTGGCCCCATTCTGCCGAGAGCGTCACCATGACCCAGTTCACTGCCCAATGGCTTCAGTGCTGGAGTTCCTCCAAAGCCGGTTTTCGGCTGGACTCTCCCCCACTACACTAGATGTATGTGTATGTGGCTGCGATCGCAGTATTCCACAATATGGTGGATGGCTGCTCGCTTGGGAAGCACCGCTTTGTAACCAGTTTCCTTCGTGGCACCTTGAGGATGAGGCCTCCGGCTCGAGTCAGACTCCCTCTGTGGGATCTGATAGTGGTGCTGGATGGACTGACCACAGCACCGTTCGAGCCACTGGACGATGCATCAGACACGTGTCTGGCCTTAAAAATGGCATTTCTGCTGGCCATGACTTCTCTCAAGAGAGTGAGAGATCTGCAGGCCCTGTCAGTGGCTCCTGCTAAGCTGGAGATCATTCCAGGCGCAGTGAGAGCCATCCTGCATCCCAGGCCGGGTTATGTACCTAAAGTACCCACTGAGGTGGCCCAGCTGATTGTCCTGCAGGCGTTCCATCCTCCTTCAGAGGAACGGGAAGGTAGGCTGCAACTGCTTTGTCCGGTCAAAGCCCTGGAGATTTATGTCCGGAGGACATCCCAGTGGCGCAAATCGGACTAGTTGCTGGTATGCTTCAGGCCCCCTCGTAAGGGCTGCCCGGCTACCAAACACACTATTAGCAGGTGGATAGTTGAGGCTATCGTTTCGGCATACGAGGTGCGTGGTTTGCCTTCACCTCTGTTGATAAGAGCCCACTCCACACGGAGTATGGCATCCTCCAGAGCTTGGTGGTCGGGAACCCCCCTCTCCGATATATGCGATGCTGCAGGATGGTCCTCGCCTCACACTTTTGTGAGATTTTACAGCCTAGACCGCTTAAATAATCTAGGATCTGTGGCTCTCTTGTCCTGAACTGTGCCCTGTTGGCTTCACAATCTGACAGGCATCCCTTCAGCATGGCGGA
>CM022472.1:29970988-30032883 GCA_011952105.1 Coreoperca whiteheadi | reverse complement strand
TATAGTTTCGCTTGAGTCAATTTCATTGACGTTTTTAAACACACTTTTCACAGCCGGTCACGCAAAGACGTTCTCTGCATGCAGCATCTCGTTCCCCTTTATCAGGGAACAGGGTTACAATCAAGTAACCCCGAGAGTTTCAGTCGATCAGAAGGCTGACGACAACAGTGAAGCCGGCTCCCTTTGTACCTCCAGTTCCGCCGGCGTGCGTCACGTGTTGACGTTAAACCCAATCAAGATTGGTCTAAGTTGATACAGAGATTCAGAGGCGGTCACGCTGAAGGCGTTCCCCATAGCGTCTGCTGACGCAGCGTCTCGCTCCGTATCAGGGAACCATGGTTACATACGTAACCAGGGACGTTCTTTCTAGTAATGCCACTACTGCTTAACAATGGGTGCAGATAGGGTCAGAGTTATCAAGCCAATATGTTGTAGACAACGGGACACCTCGAGATTGTAGTAAATCCAGCTTTATTTTCTATTGTGATAAATTATATTTTTGTAAATATTCCAATGGATAAGGGCAGTTCACTGTTTATGATATGCGATACCACTGATTTCCTTTCCGATCTTATACCAAGTAAAATCAAGCCTGGTATCGGCGATACCGATCCGATACCGATTCTTTGAACAAAAACTTAACGTGTTTGGAAAATTAAATGTAGTGTAGGCCTATTTCAAATAATAGGCTCATAATGAATTTCAGACATCAGACTAATTGTTCTTATTGTTTAAGTATGAAGAAAAATCATAAAAGAAAAACAAAACTGACAAGTTACATGGCAATTGACAGCATCTGAACATGCTATATCTCAAAATTATTTTCTGAACATTTTAACACAAACATTCAAATTGTTTTGTTTAGTAATATGTTAATCTGGCTCCCCTGAAATACTTTCAAACTTTCCTCAAATTTTCCCTCATTCACAGGTTTTTGTTTAGGAGCAACAGCATATTTACAGTTTTCCCTTTGAGTCTGCTCCATTTTTTGCTTACAAACTCTCCTGCCTTTGAAAACCTTCCCTCTGCAGGTATAGAAGAAGCAACAATTCCCAGGTATCTCACTGCAAGTATGCTTAGGGCTGGGAAGGTTTGTTCATGCTCTTGCCACCAAAGCAGTGGATTCTTATCTCGAAGAATCAATTTTTTACCTGGAAAGTGCCTGCCTACATCATCAAAAGACTCCGAGAGTGATGTCTGTCACGTCCTAGCAACACCTGTCCCTCTCCTCTCTTCCTCTTTGGGTCACTTCATCATAACCTCATCATATTCTGAGTTATGATTGATTCTTAGATGTTTAACGATGTTTGTGGTGTTTCCACAATACCTCACTGTCTTCACACACACATCACGCATGTATCGTTGCTGTTTCATGACTGCGTTTACCAGTAATCAGACATTGCTGTGAAATGGACTGTCTATGAGCATCAGCACGCTGTGACGCCTACACATTTACGTATACAGCTCTAATTTGCATATGACAATGGAAGGCGGAAGAAGAAGTAGTTCCTACCAACTGGACCAATTAGACAAGATTCTGATAGTATAATTACTTTTCACAAAATTTCTGGTAATTTACCCCAAATTACTAAAATATCAATATTTTAAAATGAGAATCGATTCTAGAATGTCACTATCTGGTATCGTTGGTATCGATATTTCAGTATCGATCCGCACTACACTACTGTTCACATATAACGGGGCATTATGGAAAAGAGGGATACATGTTGTACACATAGTTAAGAAAATGCAAGATGGAATTGATCAAGTTAAAAAGTGGGGAACAAAATGGGTATTTAAATTTCATTGGAAAAAACAAAAGCTATATTCTTCATAAGAAAGAAACTCTTAATGTAATTTGAAATTGTATGGAGTTTTCGTTTTTGGGAGTGTATTTTGAGCTGACAGGGAGAGAGCAAATTAGGTATGTAGTTAGTAAATGTAAAAAGTGATACATTTCATGAGGTGTCTTGTAGGATTGGAGTGGGGAGTGGATTTTGCATCTCTAAAATAGATTAATGTAGCCTTAATAAGATAAAGATAAGACTATGGAAATATGCAGCAATCTGTTCTAGCAGACCTGGATATTATGCAAGCTTGGGCTCTAAGATTGTGTTTAGGAGCAGTTAGAGCTACCCCAGTTTGTGCACTCCATTTTGAAGTAGGTGAAATACCATTGGGGTTAGGTTGAAAAGAGCTGGTGGCCAATTACTGGGTCAACCTAAGGGGGCATGGAGATGGAGCCATCCACTAAAAAGGGTGCTGCAGAGATGTTGGAAGAAGGAGAGGACACATAAAGAAACATTTTTGGCTGGACAGGCAAGCAAATGGACAAAGAAATAGGAGTATATGGTGGAGGGGGCGAGGGGCTTGGGTCCTCCTCTTCAGGCTCCACCTGCAGCTGCTCGGTTGTCCGTCTGGATCCATCCTCTTCCCTTGTGTTTTGCATACCACACTTTTCATTATAATTATATATACTATAATTTCATTATTGTCATCATAATTGTATTTACTATTATTTTCTGTCATGAATCTATACGTACGACATCTATTGCATGTCTGTCCGTCCTGGGAGAGGGATCCCTCCTCTGTTGCTCTTCCTGAGGTTTCTAGCATTTTCTTTTCATGTTAAAAGGGGGATTTTTTTGGGGTAGTTTTTTCTTTGTTGAATCGAGGGTCTATGGACAGAGGGTGTCATATGTTAGAGATTGTAAAGCCCTTTGAGGCAAAATTGTGATTTGTGATATTGGGCTGTATAAAAAAATTGAATTGAATATATGATAAAGGGTTTTGTGTAACTGCAGTGTGGCCTATTAGACCTTTCTGGGAGTTAGAAAATCCATGTGTAGATCTGGAATTACTTAAGCACAGTAATAAGCCTGTCAATTTAACCAGTGAATACTATAGTTATAGGGACTGTAACTATAAAGACAGTGTACTGATTTTTACAAATGGAGCAAAGGATCTGCAAAAAGATGCAACAGGGTCTGCAGTTGTTGTACCTAGTTACCACATGGGATTTAGCAAGAGACCATCTGATTGTTTGAATTTGTATGCTGTTGAATTATTTGCCAATTCAGGCCTGGCCTGGTCCGAATAATGAGTCTGGCTTCCTTGTCTAACACTCTATCAATAAATCAAATGAACAGTAACTGGAGACACTCAAAATAAGTCACTGGAAATAATCAATTTGAGTAAAATTTGTTGTTAATAGCGATTAGATATAAGTTTAGTTTAGTTTAGTTTAGTTTATTTCATTCACACACACACACATACACATACATATTCTTACATATATATATGTATATTACATGTATTCATATATGCACTTAAGATAATCATCATGTGAACTAGTCCCCAAAGAAGCTATCTAAAGCTTATACGAGGGGGCCATGACAAACAAAAACAAAAACAAAAAGGAAAAAAATTTCATACATCACATTCAAACAACAAAAAAAGAGATCCCAGTTAACAGATGCAATTTTGTTTAACAGTTTACCTTCAGGTTGAAAAATTTTATGCTGACATACATACAGAGTGAGAAATAATACATACATCAGGAAGATGTATACAAGTTTAGTAAATGTTTCTTAAGGTTTTGTTTAAAAGAGAAAATAGAGCTTGAGTTTTTCAAATTTTCATCCAGCTTGTTCCAGATCCGCGGTCCCCGGCACACTACACTCATACCAGCTCTTTTTAATCTCCGTTTTTTACCAGTAATGATATGCGTGTTTCTAGTGAGGTAAGTGTGCCGGGGATAGCGGATGGGAAGAAGTTCACATAGACTGTTATTCAAACCAGAGACCACCTGATACATAGTACATGCATTGTGAAATATATTATATTCAGTAAGTCTTAAAAGACCGTACCTAAAAAAAATAGAACGAATTGGAGCATTGAAATCAGACCATGATATGGCACGAATGATTTTTTTTGTAGAGTTTCTAATCTTTTTAGGTGAGTAAAGTAAGTATTGCACCATATAATATTGCAGTAATTTAAATTTGGTTCAAAGAGGGTTTTATAAAGGGTAAGTAGTATTGCGTGGGGAAGCAGGTGTCTAAGCTTAAGGAACAGACCAACATATTTTGATAGCTTTTTGACAAGGTATTGAATATGGTGTTTAAAGTTTAGGTGATCATCTATAAAGACACCCAAAAATTTAGTCGTCTTTACTCTTTTTAGTTCCTCTCCCCTTATTTTGATCTTGGTATTTGAATCCTCAAAATTAAGTTGTTTTTTATTTGGACAGAATATTATGTAGTTGGTTTTACTGACGTTTATGGACAGTTTATTTACTTTAAACCAGTTATCCACATTCTCAAGCTCATTGTTGAGTAGTTGTTGAAGTTCAAATTCATTTTTGTGTGATATGAACAAGTTAGTGTCATCTGCATAGATTACTTTATGGAGAATATTTGAGGATTTTTCCAGATCATTAATGTAGATAATAAAGAGGAGAGGACCTAATATGGATCCTTGTGGAACACCATATTTAATGTGTGTATTTTCTGATGTCTGTTCGTAGATAGTTACATATTGTTTCCCTTTGGTGTAAGTAGCTCTTGAACCAATTCAGTGGTTGGCCCCTAATTCCATAATGGTGCAATTTGTACAGTAGTATGGTGAAGTCAATGGTATCAAAGGCCTTTGAAAGGTCTAAAAATACACCAACACCATATTCCCCCTTTTCAATGGCATCATTGATCTTTTCAGTAAGATCCAGGATCGCCATACAGGTAGTGTGTTTTTTTCTGAAGCCATACTGGGAGGGGTTAAGTATGTTCAGTGTATTAAGATAATTAAGAAGTCTATTATAAACCACTCTTTCCAATATTTTGGAAAGAGTTGGTAAGATGGATATGGGACGATAATTTGTTATATCATTTTTATCACCAGATTTGAAAATCGGAATTATTTTTGCAATTTTTGTCATTTTAGGAACAGTTCCTGTAAGCAGTGAGAGATTAATACAGTGTGTAAGTGGTTCTATTATTTCTTTGGCAATACTTTTTAATATTTTACTGCTAATGTCATCTTCTCCAGCAGAATTTGAGCTCTTCAGAACCATTATGATATTATGCAGTTCAGTGGCGTCTGTAGGCTTTAGGAAGAAGGAATTCGGATAGTTGCCTGACATATATTGTTTGTAAGAGACACTGTGTGGTTGAGTTATGTTTTTTGAGAGATTAGCCCCTATTGATACAAAGTAATTATTAAAAGTATTTGCAAGATCCGTATTATTCATTGTGTCTGGGAGCACAGTGTCTTTATTGCCCCTATTCAAAACACTATTAAGCACTTTCCATGTTTTCTTGGAGTCTCCCTGCAAGGTTTTTATAAGTCCAGAATAGTGACTATATTTACTTTTCCTGATTATATATACCAGTTTATTCTTGTAAACATTATATTTAGTTTTATTCTCATTATTTGGTTTTTTAACATATATTTGATAAAGTTTATTTTTTTGTTTGATGGAATTTAAGATTGCTCTTGTTAGCCAGGGTTTGTGTTGTGCACTACTGCGTGTGACAGTTTTTATAGGAATGGAACAGCGAATAGAATCTGTTATTTCATTTACCATGGAATCATATGCAGTGTCAGAATCGCAGCAGCAATAAACAGTGTTCCATGCTTTAGCTTGCAGACTTGCCCTAAGTTGATGCAATGTTCTATCATTTACTACTTTCATTTTTACTGGTTGACATAAAGGTAAACATTTATACCCAAAATCAAAGTACAATATTATTGGGTAATGATCAGTTATATCAGAAAGTAATACTCCTGATTCAAACTTAACATTTCGTATATTTGTTAGAATATTGTCTATAACAGTTGTAGAAGTATCTGTGACTCTAGTAAATATATTTATAGTTGGAAAGAAAGAGGAGGAGTGCAGTATGTTAATAAAGTCATTTTTGACTGCATCGTCCCTGGAGACATCAATATTAAAGTCTCCAAGGAGGACGCAGTCTTTATTTAATTTATTTATGTATATAATAAAATTTCCTCAAGTTTGTCATTAAAAATGTTTAAATCAGAATCTGGGGGGCGATAAATTATGCCCACAATAATGCTTTTACCTTTGTCATTTTTTATCTCAATAAAAAGAGAGTCTGTGTGATTGTCATTAACAGCAAGATCGCAAACATCGGCATGCATGTTCGAACGTACATAGAGGCATACTCCACCACCAGATCTGCCAAATCTGTCCTTATGATATAATTTATAGTCTTCGAGGTTTAAGGCATCTATGTACGATTGGTCATTTAGCCACGTCTCACTACAACCAATTATGTTAAAACAGCATTTGGTGTTTGAGAGTAGGGAGACAAGCTCATCGTGATGTTTATTCAAACTTCTTATGTTTAAGTGCAAAAATGAGAAGTTATTTACTACATTCAGACTTTTTACATGCTCAAGGTCATAATATTTACAAGTTATGTTGTTTTCAACATCAATACAATGATGTATATCATCTCCATCATATGTCAAGTCTTTAAATCCCATAGAGATAAAACAAAAACATTTTCCCAGGATCACACGGAGGGAGACATGCACACACACACTCACACTCACACACACACATACGCAGCCATACACAAAACAAACAAAAAAACAAAAACAAATAATAATAATTTTGAAAACAAGAGCGCTCCAAGCGCCTGCCCGTCATTTCATCCTTAAGATAATTAATTGGCTGAATAAAATAATTTAACGTCTACATTTCAGTCAATGTCCAAACAAAACAAGTAACAATCAGAGACTTTCCAATCACATTGCGACATGATAGACTACTTTGATTAGCAAGAAATAAGCCTAAGAGTATTTTCATGAGTCCACTCACATTATCCTTTGCAGTAGGAAGAAGCAATAGGCCTACTGTTATTCCATGATGTTAATATAAAGTGGTCCTCCTATTTCAAAGTTCACGCATAGAAAATTATATAGCCCAAACAGGGAGTCCTACCTCTCCAACACAGACACCCCCGTTCAAATCGGCTGGATCTAGTCCTTGAGTGTGATCAAATATTCACGTGCATCAGCTGGGCTTCTAAATGAGCGACGATCTTCTCCGTGTGACAGGCACAGTATTGCGGGAAATTTCATGTTGAATCTGATGTTCTTTTTAATCAGCGCCTCACACACCTCATTGAAACCCGTCGTTGTTCACGGACAGCTGGGGATAAATCTTGATAGATGGAGAGCTTCTTATTCTCTAACATCAATGACCCCTTGGCTTTCACAGCACGCATAATCCTCTCTTTGTCGCTGGGATTGTGTAATTTTACGATCATCGCTCGCGGTCTATCATCCTGCTTGGGTCCAACACGATGAGCCCGATCAATCTTCTTGCTCTTGCCAGTCTGGAGGCCCAATAATTTCGGAAGCATAGATTCAAGGAATATTTTCGGGTCAGTCCCTTCAATTCCTTCTTTCAGATTCAGGATTTTGAGATTGTCCCGACGACTTCGACTTTCCAGTTCGATCACTTTGTCGTTTACTATTTTCAGCTGTGTTTCCATTACCGTCACTTTAGTTTGAAGTAACTTGACGGAATCTTCAAGTTGATATCCACTCTTCTGCCAATTGAAGTCTCTGCTCATTTTGTGCCACTACAATTGAGAGTTTATCAGTGATTTTTTTTAACTTATCGTCCATTAGTGTAGAAATAACTTCAGTTAATTCAGCAATCAAGGCAGCGTTGTCAGCCCTCGGCGTCCCCATGCCTACTTGTTCTTGAAGCGACGCGGAAACTTTTCCTTTCAACTTTTTCTTCTCTCCTCTAGTAATATTAGGAGCGTCCATACGCTGTACTGTTACTTTTGGCTATATTTCAACTTGCCCACATAAATGCCAGTTAATACCATTTAAAGCGCAGTTTTGTTTTTTCAGGCGAGCTGGTGCATCAGGAGCGATCACCTAATCCGCCATCTTGCCGGGCATCAAGTCTTCCTGGCCATTCAAATTAATACAAAAAACAGGAATATCGTGTACAGTTAGTCATTTACATGTGCACCAGAAACTAGTCTGTTAAAACCCAGCACTGCATACAAAGCTAAGAATAGGAACTTTTTTTTTTTTTTTTTTACTTTTAATGAAGAGAGATAGAAAAGAAGATGTTAGTGATTGTCAGTTAGGTGTTGACGGAAGAGATGTCTTTTCAGGTGCTTTTAAAAGGTGGCTACAGAATCTGCTGATCTTGTAGGAGCAGGCAGATCATTCCACCAATGTGGAATGGATCCAAAGAAGGTGTGCGAGAGTGATTTTATTTTTCCTTTTTGGCATGGTACCACCAGACGTGGTAATTGTTTGCAGAGCGCAGGGATCTGCCAGGAACATAGGTCTGTATTAGCGAGTGAAGATATGATGGTGCAGAACCAGTAGTGGTCTTGTAGGCCAATAGCATCGCTTTGAAGTTGATGTGGGCGACAACAGGGAGCCAGCGTAACCTAATGAAGAGAGGAGTTACGTAAACTATCTTCAGTTACCATATAGTATGAAGTCATTATATAGACTGACCTTCACTCAGCACCCCCAACTCTGATTGACTCCCAGCCTGTATTCCTTTTTATATTTTCATTCCAACCATGTTAATAAAGTATATCTTTCTCCCTGGTGGTCCATGTTTATATATCCTCCATGAAACAACATGAATGCACAGGGCAAAATAAAATGCACTTTTCTAGTCCATCTTCGGAAAACATTGTAGTTTCATCATGGCAGACCCACATACATAACATCCGGCGTCGCCTAATTGCGTCGCCTAGTGCAGTCGGATTCTCCTCGCACCGCGGTTGTCTTTTCCTAAGTCCTTACGAATTCTCCTTCGCATCTTTCCTTGACCTCATGATGTTTTCCATTGAGGTCAAGGAAAACTCTTTAGGAAAAGACAGAGGAGGGAATTTTCGAAGCCCAGGCTCTGATCAAACCAGGCTCCTCCGACTTCCTGCTCCTCCTCAGTCAGCTCCTCCTTCATGCCTGCTCTTCACAACATTTCATATTAAGCATATTCACAGATTGATATATCTAGGCTCCAAAACTCTAAAGGTACATAACAAAAATCACAGTATATATAAAGGAAATTCACAGTATATACAAATCTTGTACCCCTAATAGTTTTGTACTTTATAAAGAACGGCTAAATAGTTGTCTTATATACTACCTATGGTGCTACTGGTAAACACACTGGTCAGTAAAAAGTCTTTCCTACAGACCTTTTTTCTATTTGCACAGCCAGGGGCCCAACATGGCAGTGGGAGTGTGCACCGACGACACCCAAATGTTTCAGCCCTGCTGGATAAGGCTTTATAAATTAAGCACATGAATAAAATGAATTTGCTTACATTTCTGTATTGTTATGGATTTTTATGAATGGGCACTCCCTCACTGATGCACTCAGCTCTGCTCTATTCTTACTGTGGCATTTGGCTAATGTGATCACTTCCTTCCCATGGACTGTTTGGAGCCCTTGTATACAGAAACATGATCTGTTGACCGTGCAGCCAGTCTGCTGATATAGCCCATTCTAATAGGAATGACAGATTGACTGTTTTGCTCGCTTAAGCCTTTTTATAAAGCCATAGATTGCAGAGCAGAGCCTCCACCAAAACCACAACTCTCCCCAATAAATCCATGGGCCGACAGGGTGTCTTTATTTATGACTAAATAGTCATAAATATGCATGGTGGACTCATTTACTCAGCCTGTTATACGAATTGGCCGTAGTTTACTGTGAACCCCTTTCAGAAACAAGCACATTATTTATTTGACTCAGGTGAACATATCCGAGGTGCAAGGGCAATTCTCACCCGTTTTGGAGTGATTTGTTTTCGTGTGGTTTCAGGACAGTAATGGCTTGGGCTATTTTGGTGATTGAAAACAATTGATTCCTCTACAGAGGACAACACTGGACAACGTGCACTCAACCACCATTAATGTAGTGCATTCATTGAATCTTATTTTTTTCCTCTTTTTTCACCACTCTTAAGTGAATTCATGAAAGAAAGAATTGGTAGAGAAACCCCCAAGAGCACATGCCCCTTGATAGAACAGATGTGTGCTAATATCCAGTCCAGCATACTTCCAGTAATTATGGCCAATATCAGATGGAGCAAATATGGAAAATGTTGAGGTTTTTCTAAGAACATTTCAATCAGGAGAGACTTCATCCTGAGTGAACAAATATTTATTACATGTGTACAGTAAAGATGAGAAATGTAAACGTCTTTGGTGATTAGACCCCATTCTAACATCATCATATTTTAAGGAGGTTTTGAAGCCATGAGTAGTCTAGGACACTGTATATACTACTGTATACCCCCCATGGAGTCTAGACACTGCTGGAGATGATGATGGGATGAAGAGAATGGCTGAAGATCTGGATCTGATGCGGACTGGCCTCTGATGAACTCAAACCTGGGCACAGGATATGATGAACTGGAGGTGAATGGGGTAAAGGAGGGTCACAACGATTTTGCACTGAAATGACAGCTGACAGCAGCAGCAGAGAGGAGAACAGATTTAAAATTTGAGGGGGGGAGGGGTAAACGCCTATGGTCAGCTTTTAAGAAGACTCAGGAAGAGAGAGCGAGAGAATGAAGAGGGAGAGAATTGTGAATGAATGATGCATAAAGATAATCTGATTGAACTTACCCTGAGCTTCATGTCTCTGATGTTTAACCAGAGTTGTATTTGAGCTGTTGAGCCAGAAGCAACCATGTGAAGTAAATCTCTATAAACAAGTAGTAAAACATGTATGTGGTTTCTCTGTATTTTAAATAGGTGATTTCAAACCTGACCGCTCATTTTTAAGCATTGTTAAGCAGCAGGCAAACAACATTTCTTCACTCTTTTTCTCTGAACTCTGAAGACAGCAGACATAAATCAAAAACACACTAAGACACTGTTGCCTCTTCTTGTCTTTATTTAGCGACATCTCACATCAGGGAACAGATGCTAATAGCTGGTGAGAAGTGAGAATGACTGCTTATTAGGCACGCTCAAACTGAACTAAAAAACACCCACCGTCTTGCAATTATTCTGCAGTCTCTGCCGCAAATTACGGCTTAATTGAACTTTTCACAATCATACCATTGCAAACTATTCTTCGGGTCAAAGTTGACTGGGTGGCGAAGGGCACTGAAACTTAAAGACATCATTAGCACAGCTTCTCTCATAATTATCCTCTTAGTCTGGTGGCTCAACTCAGATGTGAGGTCAATTACAAATATACTTATTTGTATGGAGGCGCATGTTAGCGGGTGGTGTGCAATTTCAACCTCAGGAGCAAGTTAATCAGTTATCTACCAACTGCATTTTATACTCCAAATATGCGTTATATATTATTCTGCCAAAGGAGAGAGGCAGGTTCAGTGGGAAAGCAAGACTGTGTACATTTTGCAAGAGGTAAAATATTCCTCCAAATGAAAAGTTGAATTCATATGTAAGAATTTGCGCCCTTGCTCAGGTCAATACACTTTTTGTACACTTGGCGTTACAGGTTTTCTTAGCTACAGCCTTACTTGGTCTGGTATGACCAGTAGAGGACATTTTTTCAGGAATCCTGTGGGTCACGGGGTTCCTGTGGGATCCCCGCAGGAAAGGAGTCAATTTCTATATTCATCACATGATTGGGATGGGAGTCAATGGGAGTGGGCGGAACGGGAATCATAATAACAATAGGTCAGTTTTTAAATATGCAGTACGAATATGAATAAACACATTTTTGTCTTCTTTTTGACATAATGCTAGTCGTTCTACTGTCTTATTTTAATCTTTTTTGGTTACTCCTTTCTGCCCTGGTGGCTGGTTGCTGGTTGGTTAAACCCACCTGACCAGTGCACGTGTGTAGACTGCAGAGAGGGGGACTCGAGTTTGAGACTCGGACTCGGACTTAAGTCGCACACACAGTGACTTCAGACTCGACTTGAGAGTCGTCCTCGGAAGACTTCAGACTCGACTCGGACTCGAGCTGTGGGACTCGTGAACAATGTTTATTTTTAGGAAAGTTCTAATGAGCTTGCTGTTATTCCCCTCCCTCTGGTACCTATAACCTGCTATGTAACACGTGACGTACTTCGTATCTGCTGCGCGCGGCCACACATGAGAGGACAACGAACAATCATGTCGACTGCACCTGCCGCTGCTGTGCCGCTCGTCATAAGTTTTGGGTGTAAAAACTTCCAACAGGACGGCCCAAACAAAAGAAGCGCTCAATGCAAAATATGCGGTCTCAAGATGAAAGATTCTGCCTCAACCACATCTAATTTTATCAGGCATCTGAAAAAGCACGCTGACAGGTCGGTAAACCTGTTCAGCGCACTGACCATCTAACGTTACCGTTAGCTTGCTTCTTGCTTTAGCTACTGCCTAACATTACTGGAGGTTAACTCTGACTGTTTTCTTTATGAAATATAAATGAGCGTTTGTTTAATGTTAACCCTTGTTGTCCAGACCCGTTTTCAAAACGTGGGGAAAAAACGTTTTTAAAAGTGTGTGTGTAATACACACTGTGTATGTGTGTGTGTGTGTGTTGTTGTATATGGTTTATGAGGACACAAACGTGTATAATGACATGGGTATTAAAATAAAATGTAATCATGGTCCATAATCCAAACTGCTTAAAAAACATACTAAATGGTGTTTTTTGAAATTCAAAAAAGGCCAAAGGTTTAAATAACATATTACATGCTTTGAATTCCTTATATATAGCTGTGCAGTGTTCTACACAGCCTGGATGGGTCGCCATACGTGATGCAACACATGTTATAACCAGAGACTTTTTATAATAAAGAGATTTGAGACTTGACTTGGACTCTAGCCCAGCAGCTTGAGACTTGACTTGGACTCTAGCTCAGAGACTTGTGAGCATCTCTGGTAGACTGTGGATTGATGATGCATGGTGCATGGTCACCAAAACTCAAAAGCCCAAAGAGTACCTCTCCTAAAAAAAAAAACACAATACGGGAACGGGATGGGGCGGGAGTCATTGTTCCGGTATTGGGACGGGACAGGAGTATTTTTGTTGGAGTGGGATGGGACAGGATTGAAAATCCATTCCCGTGTCACCCCCCAATGACCAGTAGCTTATGGTGGCTAATGTTAGCTAATGATAGCCAACTTGCTAAGTTTGTCTGTCTGTCATTTTGTACTGGGCTTGTTGTGTACACTGGGCTTTTCAGAGCATTTTTTGCTGAAAACAACTGCGAGATGAAATGATCTGTAGAGCTGAGGGGGAAGTGCAGAGTTGGGGGATATTTACCTGTGGATATGACACTATGAGCAACACATTTCATATTAAACAGAGTAATTTTATATATTGCTAATATAAAAGTTTTGATTAGAGCAACTTTAAAGCCAAAGGCTCTAGAGAATCTTGGGAAATTACAGGACATTCAGTGTGCCATTATCGTGTAATTGACACTTTTAGCCACAGTGGCTTCTGTTCCGCTTCAGTTTGTAGTCTCACTTCAAAGCAGAGGAACTACCATCCTTGTGATAGATTTTTAGTGCACGCTAACCCAAAGTTTAATTGTAAAACCTGAACCTATGTGTTCTGATTCTATTTTTAAGCCTTGATTTTAGAATGTTACTTTTTATTATCAACGACCTCACGCACACTCAAACAACGTCTTGCTGTGACAGAGAAGGCTGTTTCAATCGATGTCCTTGCCTGAAGCATCTATGAGTAAAAAAAGAGCCTGATGAGACTATTCAAATAAAAGTGTGGAATCTTCTGGAGTGGCGTGGTTTTCCATATGTTCATGAATAAGTCAGAGCACAACCGCTGAGGTAAACAAATCAGCAAGATGAGCCCCAACTGCAATAAAAGAATTGTAACAGATTGTTCATTTCTAGTCTACTGACTTCTGATAGAAGGCGACACTGTGCTTAGCTTTCCCTCTGAAAGTTACAGGCACTTTGAACATCCAGCGCAGTGGTCTGAAAATGAGATTCATTAAAAATTATTGTTGCCTCACTCCGAGGATACTGGTAATGTTCCTGAGCAGAAAAAATAAATATTTCAGCCCCGGTAGGAAAGCTTTTAAAGCAGTCACTCATTTGGTCATTCAAATGGATTGAGACGGATCCTGTTCTCCTTCTTTACCTGGCTTTTCAACCCCAACCCCCCCCCCCCATGGTTGATGCTGATATGAGAACTGAAGATGTTCTCGATTGTTTTTTTTTCCCTGTTTAAAGAGTATTTTTGGGTAGTTTTTCCTTATTCGAATCGATGGTTTAAGGACAGAGGGTGTTGTATGTTATACAGACGGTGAAACAAACTCGTGATTTGTGATATTGGGCTATATAAATAAAATTGAATTGAATTGAAGATGTTAGCAGGAAAACGCAGTTACAGCCCCAAATATTGTGCTCCCACCACTCTGCCTGTGTTCTTCTTGAGGAAATTAATAGAAAAGCCAGCCTGATGAATAGGATCTAATGACTTATGTGTGGCTGAATAAAAATAAATAGCAGTTGGATTGAGTTTCTGCTTTTAATATTAGAAGCACAGCTGATTATGTGTCCAATCACCAACACTTTATAGAAGAGTCATTTTACCACAGCAGGATATTGACAATGGGGGGATTTATAGGAAGGCACAACACATCTCAGAAGAATCTGAATGCTGCTGATGAGAGCTGGCTTTGTGTGTGAAATATGCACATTTCCCAAACCGTATGAATGAAGGCACTGTGTAGTGAAATGCCTCCTTCAATAGACAGAGAAATCCCTCCTTCTTCCTCCGTTGTTCGCTGACAATTACAATTTCAACAAGCCACAATAGTTGCTTCATTGGCCTATTATTTATATTGCAAGAAATCAGCAATTTGTGGCTTTTAGATTTGCATTAAGTAAATTAAGGTGAGTGTAACAAGGATTGAGACTTGGCCCCAAAAGTACCATTGGAAACTGGGCAGTGGGGCATAAACTGCTCTAAGATCAAGTCCCGTGTGAGGGGAATAAATAAGAGCCGCGCTTTGCTAACAAGTACCCTCTATAGGGAAGTAGTGAACTTGAAATCTCTGTGTAGAAGTGCTGGACAGGAAGAGTTTCTCGCACACTGTGCAGCTAGATTGGCAGTGTCAACCTTACTGTACGTCAAAGCTCTTGTTCGAAATGACAGTATTATTCAGCGCCATCCACATTCATATGGTGAGGTCCCTCACTGCCATACTGTAAGTATGGGGTTTCATTGCCATCTTAAAATGGATTATCCAATTATTGCTTTTCACATGCCATGACTATACAGAGCAGAGCCGCAGCCAGCTCAGCCAGTTTGGGACACTGCTTGAAATTCAATTCATGAATTGGAAATGGTACTAACTAATTACTGGTCTATTTATGTAGACTGTTTTTTTTTTGGGGGGGGGGGGGGGGGTGGTTGCCTTGTGAAGAAATGGCTTTGATTCAGGCTGCAGTCTGTATCTCACCACCTTGTGTAATGGGTGAATGGTTTTGCAATTAATGGCAGGCTGAGACACAAACATGCCAAAAGAAGTGTAGAAAATTGAAAGATGCCACACTCAGATGGTGGACCCCTCTCCATGAGCCCACGGCAAACTGATTGCTGACCCCATCTCTGCGGTGAGTGAATTCAAATAAAGTATATGTTACAGGGAAACTTATTTATTTGGAGTAACTTTCCATTTGAGTCAAACACAGGGAATAAAGGAGCCATTTACTTAATCCCTGCTCCCCTCCTCTTATTTCTTGCTTTGGCTTCTTTTTGACTTCCTTCCTCTTTTCAACTCTTAGTTGTTCACCTAGACTCTTTAAACACAAGCTTTGCTTCTACATTTATTGGGCTTTTGTCTCCGGCTCTCTTGTTAGAAACAGGAATGTTTTGGCTTGGAAAAAAGCACATCACTGTTTGTTCCACTGAGTCCAACTCGTGTTTGTGTTAATGCTCTAAAGCTTTTACTGGGCTGCGGGTAGCTCTGGGAGCAGAGCAAGGGAGGGGAAACAACGTTGTAAAAGTTGTGAAAAGAGGCTTTATGAGTCAGTATCATGGTTCGATGAAATGACTGAAATAATATGAAGCGGTGACTTTGAAATAAAAAAGGTCATACAAGGACTGCAAAAGGGTATTTTTTTTTACATACACACATCTGAAAAGCCAGACAAGCTACAAACTGAAATAGCACTTTTTAAAATGACAATAAACGTTTTGCAAGCATGCAAGTATATGTATGTGAAATAAAGATTGTGAGGCGCCATCTGCCTCTGGAAAGACTTTCAATCACGCTCTCTTTACTATGTTACATTATTGTGAATATAGAGGGCATATTCTCTGCCCTCACTTTTGCATATAAGAACATTTTCCTCTGATTTCTGAAGCGTACCACCTTGCTCTGGATTCATAGTCAGAGGGGGTACATACAAATCAGACAACTCAGACCTGCATATTGCAACATCCTCAGAAATCAATTTCTGCTATTGGCAGGACATCGATTCCCTGTGAATGAATGGTGAGTCCAGACAGGGACAGGAGATGATGCGGTGTAGAATGGTTACTGCAGGAGTCGCACACACACACACACACACAGACACACACGCATACACACACACACCAGAGAACTGGTTGATAAGTGTCTGCGAGCCATGTGGGCCCTGTCCATTGCAGCACCATTAATCCAATACAATGTGTCTGCTTAATGCTGTGTGCCATGAGGAGAGGCAACACTTATCATCTTTAACGTCTCTGGTTAGGACATGGCTGGGGAGGAATGCTCCCAAAAAAGGGAGCGTGTAATCAGACTTTACTTTAAGAGTGTAATTTAAAGGGTCGTTTCACCCACATTATGAAAAAAAAACACATTTTCTCTAGTGGTCTCTAGCCATGCAGATATTTCTGAGGTTGCTGTATGTACCTGTAACAGTGCAGGTAGAGGCAGAAGCCTGTAGATTAGTTCCAGCCCGAATCAAACAAAAATTTTAATCAGGTCAGGTAAGGCCCCTTTGTATTGCTAGGGGTCTCAGGGCTTCGTTTCAGTAAGCAGTACCCAAAGACATCTGAGCAGACTCACTGTCAGCTCTGAGCACATGATGCTTCATAACCACCACTGGAGAAAAACGTGTTTTTGAAGCAACATAGTAAATGTGAACTGTGAATTGCAGAATAAATTAAATGTATTGGGCCACCCCCAATACATTTAATTTATGTGGCTTGGTGGCAGAACGGTTGCCTGCCAATTGGACGGTCAGCAGCTCGATCCCCCCGCCGTGCGTCAAAGCATCCTTGAGCAAGATAGCTGCGCCTTCGGTTTGTGAATGTTCTCATATGTAAGTCGCTTTGGATAAAAGCGTCTGCTAAATGACTATAAATGTAATGCAAATGTATTGTGTAGCCTGGCCAATACCGTCATTGATATTTGGGAGTTTAAAAATCATATATCGGCTGAAAGTAACCTTTTTTTCA
The DNA here is from genome assembly GCA_011952105.1 of Coreoperca whiteheadi. Taxonomy (NCBI): domain Eukaryota; kingdom Metazoa; phylum Chordata; class Actinopteri; order Centrarchiformes; family Sinipercidae; genus Coreoperca; species Coreoperca whiteheadi. The sequence goes on along the minus strand of CM022472.1, from coordinate 30,015,458 downwards.
ACATACACCCATAAACAAATTTCCTTTAGATATGTGTGGGGGCTAATATCGCCTGATACTTTATGTCAGCTGGAGCTTTCTAGTGAGTTTCAGCTCATTGTTTAGCTGTCCTGCTGACAACTTTAGCTCTCGTAGTGTCGTTTTTGGCCACAGCAGCCAGCTGTTTTCAGAGAAAAAGCTCTAAAAACCCACTGTACATTACCTGCCCAGCACCAAACAGCAGACAGACACAGTTAGAGACGAGCTGCTGAACATAGTGGAGCATTTAGCAGCTAAAGAGCCAGATATTTCCCACAGGATTGGTGCGGCCCATAACAGAGCTAAAAAAAAGAAAAGAGTGAATATTGGACTCACATTCATCAGGTGGCCAGAAAAACAACTCCAAATGTATGATATATCTGCTCCGTAATTGCTTGATGTGGAAATAAGCAACCGTTTGCTAACAAGTTTGCTTTATTAGCTTAATGGCTGACAATGTTGTGTTCACAACTTCTGCTGCCCCTAAGTGGCCAAAAGAAGAATTATTGCAGCTCTAAGATTAGGGACGGATTGGCGTTACAGTTAATAAAATGTAAAACATTAATCGCAGGTCTGTGATGAAAAGCAAACTGCTGCATGAAAGTCACACATGCTACACGCCCGTCCACCACCCCGACCTCCACACTTTCCATCTCGTTACAAAAAAGGGCACATTATTTCCTGCATTGGCACTGGGCTGTGGGACTTTATGAGCTGTGGAATTGTCTAATGTATACTCTTCTCGAGGACACTGTGCTGGGGCAGCAGGTAAAGTCAATAATTTTATTATTAGCTGGAATTTCCTGCTGGCAGTAACCCTCCCTACTGATGTGAACAGGTGAAGCATCAAGGATAGCTCCCTAGCCATTAAAAACCACAGGATCAGGACCCTGGAGTGTGCCACGATGTGCAGTCCTGACAAAGGTCTCTGAGATGTCTGTTGCCACCCCACTTTCATGGAAATTAATGGAATTTGTATTTGTGGTGCTCAGTTTGGGTTTAAGCCCTGCGACGAGTTGGCCACTGTCCAGGGCCAAAAAAGGATCAAAGATTTATAAAAGACTGATGTCCCAGCTCTGTGGTTACAGTTTGGTCAGATTTAGGGAAGGATCCTTTGGTTAAAGTGACTACTTGGTAACAATGGTAGCCATGCTTAAAAGCACAAAGGCCCAAAATTACTGGGATAGGCTCCAGTCACCCGTGTCCCCCAACGGGAACATGCGGAAGAAAATGACTGACTGACTTTGGGTTTGATTTTCATGAACTGACCCTTTAAACACAGATACGAAGCTGTCCCTGCTGACTTAATGCCCATAACGACAAAACGCCAATTACAAAATCTATATAATTAGCATTTTCAAAGAAGCGGAACGCATTGCTTTTCATTAATAACTTAGAGTTCATGTAGTTAAAATTGTCCCCACCCATTAGACATGTTACAATTACAAACATGCAAATAAATTACCTCATTATGATTCACATGGAGATTAAAACGGTGGGATTAGGTAGCTTTCCCCCCAGGAAATAATTAGATGAACAACAGAGGGAGAAGGGATGTGGCTGAATGAGCAATGATCACCGCAGATGGGTCATTATCAACATATGACTGTCTTAAAACCATTGTGTGTACAGCACATTTGTTCTGAACACACGATGCAACATGTGTTAGGAGGAAACATTTGTCTTGTTTTAACAGTATGCATGACATTCTAATGCTATAACCCTTTACTCTTTCATCTTACTTTGTTGCAGCCCATTTATATTTTCCCTTGCTGTAAAATGAATCACCTCTCGAGGCATAATCTGCCCATATTATTCGCTCATGGCAGCATCCCCTGCTGTGAACTAGAAAGCAGCCAGCTGTTGTAGTAGTCAGTGACCATTTGTATATCCCTTTGTGCTACTAAGTGCTCATCAGCTATCACCATAACCCCCGGTCATTAAACGCAAAGAGCTGCAGGGTCGATATCAGAGAGATGAACTTCCAGCCTTGTTGTTTCCACCAGTTACACTTGCTCCTGCTCCTGCCGCCTGAGACACTCTGTCTGCTTGCTGGGACAAACTTATGCAGTTAAACATGATGTCTCTTTTTTTGTCCTTTTTTTTTTTGTTTTTTTTTTTGCAAAGCAGTTAAAATATTCATGATTCAGTCCAGCCTGTATGTTTCACCTTACAGCTTGCCCTCAGCTGGTCTGGTGCATACACAATACATTCAAAGCCATCATATCATCCTGGCAAGATCGGTTTTAAAAATACATGCACACAGAGATGTGTTATGTAAAAACCTCATGTTCCTGTGTGGGCTGTTGAATTCTTTATTGCTGTTTAATAAGTCATAGAAGCAGCCATCCCTGACACTGCACTTAATTGGAGATATCTTCCAATTAAGCTCCTGTTGAGACCTAAAACGATTGAATCAAATCAGGTTCACCATGGGTAAACTAATTCTAATATTTCATTTACTTTCCCTGAAGGGAGGCTGGTGATAACACCTGCATCAGGAGAAAACCAGGAATAGCAGCTCAGAAAACGTGGCTGTGAGGAGAAAATAAAAGAGCTGCGGAACGAAATGGCTGTATTACTGACTGCATTAATTATAGCCGACCATATGGTGGAAAATAACAAATATGGAGAAAGACAGTCCAACACTATCCTCCATCGCTCAGTCTGGATCCTCAGCTCCTCCCCCCTGCGTGCGGGGCTTCATTTGATCAAATCCTTCAACTTGGACCACTATGCTCAGCCGCACTTTTTACAACACTGCATTTAGGAAACGCCACAACTTGCGCAGCACTTCCTCTTCCACCGCCGAGCGGCATTTTACACCCCCGAAAAAGGCAGAAGGAACAGTGTGGATAAGGACTTCTTGCATCCACAGCATCCTTCTCTGCCTCAGTAATGGAAAGGGAGGTCAGATTTTGCCCTAAGCGGCACAGTGCGCTTTGTTTTTTGCTCTTGACGATGCTCTGTTTCTTTCATGCCGCCACAGCTGAGATAACTTGCAGGTCATGCCAGCCTGGGAATCAGTGGCGTGCACGGGAATTACTGCTGAAATTCGACCCGAGCGAGCCCGCGACAGGATTAAAGGGAGAAGTTTTTGGACACGGAGATGGGACAGGAAGATCCGGGGCTGCCAGTGCTGAACGTCGGCGGCTCCGCTGCGTGGCAGGGTCCGCGGGATGCGCTCCAGATCGGACGGAATACACGGGGCCAAGGCTGAAACGGAATAACGCTGCGGACAACCGGCGCGCAAGCGGCGAAATCGGTGAGAGCGAGCTTGCAAAGATGAAAGTTTCTCCCGTCAGTATGAGTGGTCAGCAGAGGTCCAGCGAAGGTGCAGGTTTTACCTCTGCCGCCCGGTACAGAAAGCGCGCCAGAAGGAACAGTGATGGTAGTAAAGTCAGGACCCCCGGCTCAGCCGAGAGTCAAGACCCGGGAGAGGGCATGCGCTCGGCGGCTGGACGCAGAGTGACGCGCTCTGAATTGCGCTGGAGCGGAGAGGAGCGGCGAGCCGCCGATCCGAGGCAGGAGGAACTAAAACTTAACAGCTCAACGTTCGCGTTGACCGGGGATTCATCTCACAACCAGGCTATGGTGCACTGGTCCGGGCAGAACAGCAGCGTGAGTGATTTATTATGTCCACTTTACGCAGCACTGTGCGCTCATGCTGGCCGTCAGGTGTGCACACACTGCCCGCAAGAGAGAGGAACCAAATCTCTGTCGGCCGTTTAAGATGAATGTATGCGTGTGTGTGTGTGTGTGTGTGTGTGTGTGTGTGTGTGTGTGTATGTGTATGTGTGTGTGTGTGTGAGAGAGAGAAAAGAAGAGTCAAAAAGAGACGCACAAAAATAGTCACCTCCAAGTTATGAGATGAAACTGCTGCCACTCATCGGTCTTTCACTAAACATTTTCTCACGTCCATGTTTTCAACAACAAATATTGAAGTATAATAATGAATTTTGGTATTTAATAGTATTAAGAGAATCACCAGTCAGTGGTTTTATTCTAGAATTCCAACTGAGGTTATTTAAACCACAACATTTTGATCACACATTAAAATTAGGCCACTTTTGGTCTGGTGAAGGCTTTTATTTAAGTTGTAGAGGGGAGAGAGTGACCTAGAGTAGAGGATGAAGAGAGAGGGGGCATTATCTCAGGGGCTTCTTCGGTCTTAACAGCTGAATTGATGTCGGGTTAAAGCTGTTCATGTTGAGCAGGGAGCATCTGTGACCAGAGGGCAGGATTTTCAGTAGCCTATAGGTTGTGGGAGAGGTTAAGCAATTTCAGCCCTCCTCCTTCCTTTTCTGAGGCCAGGTTTCCTGATCTACACAAAGCGCCTGCAAACTTTGGAGCTGCAGAGCGGGCCTCTCTTCCTAGCCTTTTTGCTTGTTGGCATTTGGTCCTTTCATGTAATTGCAGGAATGAGAGCGAAAGAGTTCCTCGTAAGGGAGCGAGAGGACTTTTAGGGGTGCTCCAGACTCTAGAGCAGGTAACGAGTTGTTCAAGTATTTGCTTTGAGCTCAACATGAGGGTGGAGAACATATCCAAATCAGATTACCAGCAGGTGCTGCACTACGGATGGGTGTCGAACCTCAGTACTTTTTTGCTACCCACTTGTGTATGTAACATGTAAGTAGTCATCTACAAAGTATGAATATGTCTGGACAAATTCATGTCTTCAGTCACTCTTTCAATTTTAATGTTTGAGAACATTTTTCTTTTAGCAAAGGGGGACAAAAGGTTTTGTAGACAACATTTTCTCAAAGAAAGGTATTGGGAAAAATATTGTAGGCTGCAACTAATAATTATTTTCATTGTAAATTCAACTGCTGATTGTTTTTTTTAATCAATTCATTGACTAATAATTCAGTCTATGAAATGTAAAACAATTGTGAAAAATGCTTATCAGAATTTCTCAGAGCCCAATGTGACATCTCAATGTAGCTTTATTGTCCATCCAGCAGTCTGAAATCCAAAGATGTTCAATTTACAATGAAGTAATAGAGAGAAAAATCTTTCATTAGAGTTTGTAGAACATTTTTGCTTGAAAAATTACTGAAACCATTATCACTTATGTAAAGAGTTGCACATTATGTTTCCGATGATAGACTAATCAAGAAATTGACTAATCATTTCAGAAAAAGTATTGTTTAGGTATCAGTATTGTTGGGGTTTACCATGGTTAAAGGGGCAGTAAATTGTGTTGGTGCAATCAATCAGATTTGTCTATCGAGATTATCAAAGATAATCATAAATAATGACTTGAATGAATAAAGACCTCGTGGCACAACCCTTCAAATTAAGGGAAATGATAGCCAATTAATTGAGAGAGTCTCATAAAATACATTAAACTATCAATTTGGAATTCAGATTAATAATTAAATTAACTAATAACTATTAGAAAAATGTCCATTAATAACTAGTAGGCGAAGGATTTGGAATTCAACATAGAATAGGTTGAAATTATTAAAGAGACGAGTATAATTATACACAAGCATTTATTTAAAAAAGATAAACAAAGCAAAAACACATGGTAGGAAGACTAACACTATATACACTAACTAAAAACAAAAGGGGTGTATGTGTGTACATATGTGTGTTTCCAAGATGGCTGCTTGGACGTAAGATGGCGTGCAAAAAAGAACGTGTGTGTTTCTTTTATTCTGCCCCCGTATGTGTCGCGTGCACGAGTGCACCTGGTCAGAGCAAGAAACGTGAACGGATAAAACATCACAACAATTCAACCTCCGAAAAACACATCAGTAACGGCACGTGTACAGCAGTTAACTAAAAGGTCTTATACTTAGCCAAGTACCCTGTGTAACTACGGTATGCCCAGAGGATGCGTTGCCAGTCTGGGGGGAAGAAGAGAGGTTGCTTTGGGACGTCGTGTACGGGCCAGGCGGTGAAGAGTGCTGGTTCCGTTGTGGAAGCATCGGTTGCAGTGCAGCGTCCGTGTGCAGGCGAGGAAGACGTTCACTCGCCTGTTGTCTGTTCTGCTCCTTACAGTTAGCTTGGCTGCCAACTTGCCGCGTTGCTTCTTAAAGTTAGCTGGCAGACGGTGTGTAGCAGCCGTTGGCGCTACACTTTGTTGCAGGAATCTGACGCAGGATCTTCTTGCGAAGGAACAAAAGGTTGCCGAAGACCTTATTGACTTGGTGACTTCCAGGTCACGCGTCAGACTGTTGCGTTCAATGGCGCATTCACAGTAATGAGTGAGCTCATCTGTTGAGTCCCAACAGTACTGAAACTTGTTTTGATATCAGTAAGGTACATTTTCATATGACGTAAATGTAAATGGACTGTACTTGTATAGCGCGTTTCTAGTCATCCGACTACTCAAAGCGCTTTCACACTACATATCACATTTACCCAGACACACACATTCTGTGTTGGGCTAACTGCCCATCAGTACAAATTAAGCTAACCATTCACACACACTCACACACCGAAGGCACAGCTTCGGGAGCAATTTGGGGTTCAGTATCTTGCTCAAGGATGCTTCGACACATGGTTGGGGGAAGCCAGGATCGAACCGCCGACCTTCCGATTGGAAGACAACCCGCTCTGCTACCAAGCCACAGCCGCCCCATGCAGCCCAAAGCTGCACATCAGCGATCAATGTTCTCTATTTAAGTACATGGTACAAAAAGTGAGCATTTCCTGATCGTGTAGGTGTTTCCACATCATTGCTGGATGTCATTGTCCAGGTGATGGCGGTGTCAAATGTGTCCTTCACCTGAGTTCAGCTCTTACAGGCCGTTGTGCTACCTTCTGTCACACAAGGTCAGCAGGGTTATGACTCTTGGAATTTGTTAAAATGTCCTCCGCCTTTTTGTAAATAAAAACACCACATGGGAGAAAAGGAGTACAGTTGGCATTAGAGTCCAGACAGTGATGCTGAAGAACCGCACGAAAAAAATAACCACTTTAATTTTGCAGAAATCTCTAGTTGAGTCCCTGGGCACCCTGTCTCCTTGGAGCATTAATGCGTAGTATATCTACCTCTATATTGTAGCTGGCAGTGGTACTGGATGTGTCACTCTTTGCAGTTTCATCCATGGTGCAACGCATTTTATTATTTGTTTTTCCAGCTGCCTTTCATGGAGCATTTTTTGCTTTGTTTAGAGAAACCCACTACATGTTGGTCGAACAAGAGAAAAAAGCTTTGTCTTGGGCTGAATCTGAGCATCAATCAGAACCTATACAAACATGCTTTATGCTGTATCCCAAGTGATAATCTAAGCCTAAATGCAATTTTAGATTATTGCTTTAAACTTTAATTAACATGGGAAGAAGAAAGTCTTTGGACAGCTTAACCAAAAAAAAAGCACTGGAACACAGTTCAAATGGTTTCATTTGCTGCAAGGACCGATATCTCGACACGACACGGTTCTTCTTCTTCAGTCGAAATATAATTGGCACGGACTGAGAATCGAAGGCAATAAAATGTACAAATCATTTTTTTTTTTTTTTACCACAAAATCTGCCGTGCATGGAAAAAAAAAGTGAACGCTTGTCCTCAAACTGGGCTTTCCATGAGTCAGTCTCCTGACTGTTCCACAACTGCACAGCTCGGTGTTACACCCACACCACTTAGCCCCGTCTGTAACAAAACCAATTACAGTCAAACACGTATCACCAGCTCCCATGCCCTACACTTCACTTCTGTCTGAAATTCCATGCTGTGCCTCAGGTGTTTCTGTGGGCTTTACAGACTACTGTAGCTCATGATAAAAAGTGACCTTACAGTGGAGGCAAGGGATAAAAAAATCCTGAAAATGTGAAAAACTGAGGATTTGTTAATTTTTCATGGTTATTTTGGCTTCTGCCAATTTGTGTTAACCCTCAAAGCAAAGCAGTCCTTACTATTTAGCAGCCCTGTTTGAGTTTGTGATTTGCGTCGATGCTGCTTGTGTGACTATGAAACAGTTTGCCCCTATTCTTTCAGTTGACGCAAACAACTTGCTCGAGTCGTGCGAGAATAGAGGATCCCGCATTAAATATGTAGAGTTGTTGCTATAAGCAGGAACAGATGTCCTCGGTCTTTACAATCTGAGCCACTGTATAAATAAACAGATGAGTCAACAACATGCCATGGAGCTAAAGTGAAAAGGATACAGATAAGGGCTTTGCTGCTCTTATTATTTAATATAACCTTTAAGTCATTTACAAAGCTTGTCTTTTAACCATCCCACATTACTGGAAGCCCGCATGTCAGATTGGACTGGAGGTTAAAATTATGACTCATGAAACATTGGCCACAGGAGTCATATAAGCCTTGTACAGCAAATACAGGGAAATGCAATTACACACACCAGCTGAATGGACAGTACTGAATACAGTAAATTATGGCAAAATGTCATTATAATAAGACAGGGATGCAGACTGTGAACGTGGAGACATGGGAAACCTTAGGTGCTGTGACATGTTAATTTGTATTGGAATACGAGCAGCACAACAAAGTGTGTTGTGTTTACATGTAGATGCCTTCAGCTCTGAACGTTCTGAGTTCAAACTTCACTTCGGGCAAATATTGCGCTGAAAGTCCATGATCTGATCATGGCCCAGGTTTTACATGACGTTAGTCAATGACCCAAAGCTTAACCTTCTCCAAAAGTGACTCACCCATGAAGAGAATGTGATCTGTGGCTATACTGTTTTATCAAACAGTGTTTTCAGTTCATTCGTTTGCTTTGTAATTTGCTTTGAATTTATTTTTTTTTGTCAATCCATTCTCTCACCCTTACACTTTTGTCTGTCTGCTTCAGTCACTGATTTCCCAGCGTTCTCTAGACAGATCTTTTGACAGCTCTGCGAGAACTGGTGTGAACTCATGGCATTCAGCTGTGTAGGTGGACAGCTCTGTAGTGGTGGCAAGGATAGATTTAAAGAAAGAGTCCTTCTGCAGTTGAGGCAAATCAAGAATCTCATTCGAAACCGGGACTATCAAACACTGAATTCTTCAGTCGCAATGTATCCCAAAATTTCAGTCATTCATTTCAAGTAACAAAATATTTAATCACAATTCAAATTTGATAATAACAACAACAACAATAATAATAATAAAAACACACTATTGCTGTGTTTTACACAATCAACATTTATTAATAATTACAAGGAATTTATGTTGCCAAACTTCAGGCTAAATTGAGTCACCATTTGTAGAATTGAATGTGATACCATCTTTCAATTTATTCTAATGATGTAAATTTGTGGAATATTAGACAATCCTTGTGAAAATTAGTGCAGTCTATGTGTTGGTTTGAGCGCCGCGTTCTCAGTGACTTTAGATGGGATTCACGGGGGGAATCTGTGCTACCACTGAGCAGTGCTAAAGTTCAATATTTTGTGTACAGCTGTGGCTTTAATTAACCCAATGCCAAGCAAGATGTCGTTGTAGCTGTGAAAAAGTTACTGAACTCAGTAATTCGATCTCTAATCACTGGACTGGTCAGAAAACCCCCAAATTTTTCCTCTTTTACCTCACCGTGTCAGAATTACACATGGCAAACAGTGACCAACCAACTGCCATTTGTAATTATGGCAACAGAGACAGAGAAATACAACTGATCAAACAAATACCTGCTGAGTTCTTGGTACCGGCAGAGCAGCACTGAGATTCTGAGAAAAAGGTTACAGGCAAAGAGCAGTCTCACCGTGGGGCCCGTGGCATATTGCTCAGATGAATGTACAACATGCACCGGGACAGTATTATTTACGTTATGAAATGTCAGGCATTAAGTACTTTGCTCTGTCACTCAGATGGATTAAGGCTGACATATTGTCTATCAGTCTAAGAAGTTTACTCTTGAGCTTTGATGCTTCCAGAGACGGAAGACATGTCCTGCTGGAACATGTCCAAAAAAAGCAAACAGAAGCAGGTACATTATACAATGATACCCTACAGAGACAACAGTAGTGATATATCAAAAGATTTTGTCACCAATTAATGAGGAGTCGATCACATGACGCTCTTTGAAGCGTTGTGAGAAACTCACTCACATATGTCATCTCCGTTGACGGTCGTGCACTACCTCTCAAGATCTTGAGGGAAATTGTGTGTGCGTTCTCATAGCCATGGCAAGGCCCAATTTCCTGCCAACCCCAGATCTGTTTCACCAAAGTCACGTCTCCGATGCGCAGTGGTGTTCTCGCTACACCATCAAGCCTTCATAATTTGCTCATTTTCAGACATTTGAGGGCTGTCAACGCCACATGGAGTTGTGGGACGAGCTATAAATTGAACACATTTACAACCTGCTCATCCGAGAAGGCAGAAATCAAACATGCAATATAGAGAAGACGTGCTAAATTGACAAGATTTGTACAGCAGGGGAAAGTGGTGGGGTTAGAGGACAGTACAACTCACCCTTTAAAATACAGTGCAGTATTATCTGATAGTTTGTCGAGTTTGTAACATATTTGTTGTCATTTTGAAAAAGGACAATGCATTAAAGGCTGTGTTAAAATCAAGTGATTTTTCAGTCATAAGAGCATACATCTGCTAAACAACTACATAGAAATTTAGTACAGACATTCATGGTCCCCGGAGGATGAATCCTACTGAGTTTGGTGACATTTCCTCTTGCGGCACAATGAATTCTTGGTTTTTAGTGAAATATCTCGACAACTATTGGATGGATCGCCATGGTATTTGGAACGGCTATTTACGGTGCCCAGAGAATGCATTTTGATGAATTTGGTCATGCACCTACTCGTCCTCTGGCCCCATCAGCAGGTTAAAGGTTTCACTTATCCTGTGAAATATCTCAACATCTATTTGATGGGTTGGCACACAAGTTAGTAGCCAGAGTAATAGTTCGCACATGATGAATTCTAATGACTTTGGTGATCCTCTGACTTTTCCTCTAGCAGCACCATGAGGTTTACAATTGTGTTTTTTAGTGAAGTGCTTCAACAACTGTTGGATTGCTGTGGCATTTGGTACACACATTCATGTTTCCTGTAGGATACATTTTCATCACCTTGCTGACCCCCTGACTTTTCATAGAGTCACAATCAGGTCAAAATTTCAATTTGTATAATACCTCCAAAACTAATGATATTTCCAGCCTCAGATTTAATTAGTGTTTTGTGCTAATTAACTTATGTTTAAACTAAGATGCTGCAAGCAATGCTAGCAATGTCATTGTGAGCATGTTGGCATGCCAATGTTAACATTTCACTCAAAGCACTGCTGTGTCTAAGTACAGTCTCACAGAGCTGCTACCATGGCTAGTTTAAACTAAACTGATTTTACATTTACATTTAGCAGACGCTTTTATCCAAAGCGACTTACATATGAGAACATTCACAAACCGAAGGCACAGCTTCGGGAGCATTTTTTTGGGGTTTAGTATCTTGCTCAAGGACACTTCGATGCATGGCTGGGGGATCGAACCACTGACCTTCCGATTGGCAGGCAACCGTTCTGCCACCAAGCCACAGCAATGTTCACAGCTGTCCATTGCATTTTAAGGCGAATGCAATGGAGTGTGGTTCATTAAAAATGACCTTTTTTATCATACTTACAAAATCATAAGCAATTTGTTACCTTGGACTTTAAATTGCCCCAAATGTTGACCAACACCATGTTGATTAGAACTATCACCGGTCAATCTTTCAAACTATCAAGAATGTGGAAGTGAAAACTTCATTGGAATCCGAAAACAACCCCTATATTGCACCGCTTGTAGATTATGTTGAGCAGTGAACTTCCAGTGACACTCACAAAACTGTTAATCACTAATCAACCTATTTTCAATTTTATTTCTTTATGTGCACTGTTTTGATGGACCTCTAGAAGGAATGTTTCTTACTGACAAAGTCTCATGTATACATATCTTCAGATCTCTAAGAAAGTTCAAATACATTTCTTATGTAATGTGGTTAAAATACAGGCCAATGTTTCGAAATAGATAATTAGCTGTCTTCATCCTGAACACTTTAGTGAAGTTAACATTTTGTTAACTTACGAAACACATTTCAATTAAGACAGCTGAATTATTTCACACGCGGTAATGCAACTCCTCCACTTAAATAAACTGGATTTTTATCTCTGCTTTATACTACGTAAGAGTTGAAAGGAGCTTTATAGAGTGATCAACCCACAAATTCCTTTGGCGATTAGTTTTTACTTTTCAAGTAGAAAAAAATCCGCAATTTAGCTGTGTTTACAGCAAATACTCTGCAGATTCAGTTTTATAGTTATTTAAAATATATTTAAGTATCCAACTGCTCTTTTATGTTGTTCTCACTTTTCTGAGCTCTTTCTTGTTAGCAAGACACCCTTGTTTACTGTCTTCTCAATGCAAACACAACAAATTTTAGATGCGTGTACAAAATCCAGGTCATTATCTGCTATAGCTTAGCTTCTCCTTTTAAAAAATGTTGGTAAAAATGGGAAAATCGGAAGTCTTCCCTACTCTGGCCATTATACATGATAGGTTTACATTATCCAACACACTTGAGCAATAGGTGTGGCGATGTGGGTCTTATCCTATTGTTGGAGGGGATGTAACAGCTCTATAAGTGGATCTGGTCACATTTGATACATTTATAAGGCCTTAATCTTTCAGTTCTCCATCACTTGTGCTTTTATTTTCTTAAATCTGTGTCCATGTTTTTTTCTGACGTGTCTCCCCTCTCTCTCGCTCCCCTGTGCTTGCATGCACCTGGTGTCTTTGCCACACTCATCCCGTGTAACGCTGCAATTCCAATGTGAGCTTCGAAATCAGCTTGTGAACATCCAATTGCAACGCGAGCGGCGTCTAATCTGTGTGCTTTCAGACCTTTTACTTCTGTTACACATTCTGCTGAGAGGAGGAAATGAAAAAAAAAAAAAAGGACAAAAACAGAAACGACACATCGAAACAACAAACACAACCGAAGCCACTGTTTGGGCTAAGCGATCCTTCGGGTACGTGCCTGGGAGTGATCAGGCAGGCGGACGCTGTCACGCACCAATGAGCAGCATTTACTTGCCATCAGGCTGCATATGCCCGTAAACAAACTAAGTTGCCAGTCCCTCTCTCTTTCTAGAAGCAAAAATCCCACGTGAAAAGCTCACAAATAAGTCATTATTTCCTTTAGTCTGAAGTTATATTCTGTAAAACTCTTTGTCTCTAGAGTAGTCAGAGTCTTCCTGTGGGGAAACAAGGGAATTTTATTAACTAAGAATCTGGTATCAAATATGTGTATCTGAGCCCATTTAGGTTTAGCTTTGAACATCTGTAAGTAGCTAAAGTCATAAATGACTAAAACTTAAAGATTCAATTGAGATATGTAATCATATTTTGTTGGCTGAGAAGGCAGAAACACTACAGTTTTTACTGGTCACTTAATTATTGCAGACACTTAATAGCTACCACCTCAAAATTAGATGCATAAGCAGCATAAGACATGAAATGTTGATTCAATATGAATCTGACACTTTTCATGACCTACTTTCTCCAAATACTGGAGGTCTTAATTCTGAACTATGAAGTTGATAAAGTTAAAAATAGACAATTATATGTATAAACGTTTAACCAGGCGATTTTCAGTACTGAAATAGATGTGATGTGCTGCATTGTCAGCCAGATTGTTTTACTTGAGGAAACTCACCACTCTGTTGCGGTTGTTCAAGTGCAGTCCACGGTCCACTCATTCCAGTCCAGGTAGAGCTAGGGCCTCTACACATGATCGGAGGCAGAAGATTCAGTATGCTTCAAACTAACTAGTGTGTGTGTGCGTGTGTGTGTGTGTGTGGTGGGGGATCAGAAGCTGTTCAATGATCCGTCAAGCACAGACCACAGTTGCCGTTTGACGTGACCGGAAAGCGAGTTGTGCTATATTAAAAGCTCACTCTCCCAAACCAACTTAAAGTCACACCGCTGTCTTGGCAGAAGGACTATAGCATGGCATTATGTTCACGGACAGACAGAGATCCCAAGTGTGTGAATGGGCAGATTACAAATAATGGTACTTTCCTGCTACCTAGTTGCTGGTGACATACACCTATCCTACAAGCAAGAGTAAGACCAGGTGACATCCCCCTGTATCTGTGTGTAAGTGAGACACAATGCGTGTACTCTATACTGCAGTGCCATGATCTCACAAACATCTGCTGCGGCTGGTGACATTACTGCTGCTGCCCCAAATCAAATCAATTCCATTCAATTTGATTTATATAGCGCCATGACACAACAGAAGTTATGTCGTTGCACTTTTCCTATAGAGCAGGTCTAGACCATACTCTTTATAATTTTATTTACAGAGACCCAAAAATTCCCACCATGAGCAAGAGCTTGGTGACAGAGGCAAGGGGAACACTCCCTTTTAACAGGCAGGAATCTTGAGCAGAACCTGGGCTCAGGGTGAGCGGCCATCTGCCTCGACCCCACCGCCCGGCGATGTGATTGACACTTTGATGTGAATGATGGTGATCAAGGTGATGGGTTGTGGGAGAGAGGAGCTCTGCACACTATTAGGAGAGTACCGAAGAGCAGCTTAGAGGCTGAGCTGCAAGGTGGCGCACACTCACAGATCAGATTTTGTCTGGACACCTGTGACAGTTAGGGGAGCAAACATAATTTATATACTACACAGAGAGTATTAAGTAAGTGTAAGTAGTTACATTTACTTTGGAATATCTGAAAAACGTCAGATTTACTGGATGGGGTTCATGGAGATATTGCTGATACCCTCTGACTGCAGATTTTCACTTCAGGGCACAAGGATTTAATTGCTGGTCATGGTGTTTATATATTATCTGCTTCCTTTGAAACCTCTTCCCCCTCGTTGCAATTCAGATTGACAAGGTTTATTCTTGCAGCTATTGCAAGGGAGTCAGGGGTCTTCTTTCAGGAGGCAGAGAGTCCCATCTCACCCGCTTATCAGGTTCAGAATTACACGGGGCATTTCTGTGGCACAAATTGAATCCCTGGCAATCTGTAAACTGCAGGAATGTGTCTGGAAGTGAAGATGAAAAAGGTGTTTTTCAAGATCTGACCGCGTTGACAGAAAGTAGCAGATGAGATGGCCCGTCAAGTTAATTGACCGAGTCTGATATAACGTAGAGACACGGAGTGGTAAAAATAGCCTAGAAAGACCCTATATAACACAAAGAAGAACAGACGATGGATGATTCTCTGCATTTCAACACACGCTGGTTGTTGTCGTCGATAAGCAGTTGTTTAGTCCTGCTCTGTTTGCGTGTGTATCAAAATAAGACTCAAGAAGGGACCTTGGGTTGCCCACTCATGCTCTTGAAATTGACATGGTGCATACCGAATACCTATTGTTCAAAAGCAAAAACAACTAAGCCTTTTTCCTTCTTCTCTGCCTTTACAACAGCCCACACACTTCCTGGCTCCGCAGGCACCGATGACCCAACATCGCGATTCACAAATCTTTTAACGAGTCCGTATCACATAGCCATTCATTATGATCAATGCATTTTACTTCCTTGTACAATTGCTGCTGCTTTAAAAAGTGCACTGCTATTATGCTATTTTGAACTCGTGCTGGAATTCATTATTTGTCACTTTGATGTTATCTTGCTGCGTGGTGAAGTTCACACAATGTTTTTTTTCTTTGTAAGCTTCCAAGGTTCTTAAGGGCTGGTGTAGGGCATCCACTGTGGGTGAGTCTATATGTGTGTGTGTATGCTGTAGCACCATCTGCAGAACACTGAGTAAATTACTAACTGTGATCAGCCAAACACTAAAGAATAAAGCCTCCTGTTTTGAATATTCAGAATGTTATATCTATTAACATAATTAAGAAAGTTACAAATAATTGTCTGCTACAAAGTCTTTGTGGTTACCTATAATTAAGATCTATGAAACATGACTGTATATTCATCAAACACGTGACATTTAAAATGCTTGTTTCAGTCTATGACTAATAGCCGAGTTAACACCTCTGTTTAGTGCATAATACCATATTAGTGCTGCAAATCAACGCAATGAATTTTAATTAGTAATGCAGAAGTCAAAGTACACAGTACTACCCAAAATAGACACTTAAAGCTGATCCTGTAATTATGATGCTTGTTGATAGAAAGATAATACAGACAGGCAGAGAGTCTGTGCAGAAAGGTTGGTCAGTCTTACAGCTGTAATAGATATTCCCTGTAGATTGCAGAGATTCCGTACAGCTGAATGTCAGAATGCACTTGACTGCTGGGAGAGAATCACCTCACAGCTTTACCATCTTGCTGGATGGACCGAAAAGGAGAATTAAACGCTAAAAACCCTAAGCTGTTTTTGCTTGGTGTATTTACAGGTATATGTTTTAGCTAGGAACGCCATATATTTTAATTTTCACAATTCAATTTTCAGCATGTCATTTGTACTGTATATTCTACAAATCTATATATAAGTATTAAAATCCGCTGATTTACAGATGTATCTTTCACAATGTCAATCTATGGGGAAAAGCCTTTTTGGGCCAGTGTGCCTCACGTGGCAGAACTGGAAGTTGTATTTACACAGATTGTCTTGGAAAACAAGAAAATGAGTATTAAACCCTAGGAAAACATTGTGTTGTCTATTTGTAAAGTTTCACTGGCAGTCACTAACTGCTATAACAGTATACTTTAATGACTGGTATGTAGTACATATTGTGTAGAATTAGTATGTAGTATGGATTTGCTATTGTATGTGGACACCATTTTCCCACAATGCCTTGCATTAAGGAAAGGGAGGAATTGCTCACAGCTGAAAATGTTTTAAACACATTTTGGATGGTTGTAAAACAGCTTTATGAACACCAGAGACAACAACAAAATAACTATTAAATCTTTGAAAATACATTTTGCTGTCTCTTTGTTATGGTTAATTGGCAATGGAATTCCAAAGTAGCAGTTTGATTGATATGCATTGGCACATGTATTGTATACTTTCTTGTTAGTTTAAAAGTGTTAAGCACATTGATTTGTTTGTATTGTAACTGCAAAATAGTATACTAAGACATTGAGTATAGAGTACGTCATGTCTTTAGTATATAGCATGCAATTGGGGGCTCAGCTAACCTGAAGTGAGCTAGCTGATTCCCCCTTTTTTAGTCTTTTTTTTAGGTTATTGTGTGATTTACTCTCACACACACAAGAAAAAATAAATGAATTAACTTAATTCTTTTTTATATGGAAACAGCTTAAAATGTGTTGACAGTTTTCCACCAAAAATAATTTGCATGCCCGAAAGCATGTTTGACAGGACCTGGTTGAGTAGTCATTAAGTAATTAGGGCCCAAGCACGAAACGAGCGAGGACCCTAAATGGTAAATGGACTGTGCTTGTATTGCGTCTTTCTAGTCTTCCGACTACTCAAGGCGCTTTCATAGTATCTTGCTCAAGGACACTTTGACATGCGGGCTGGGGGTGATCGGAATCGCTGACCTTCCGATTTGTGGACAACCCACTCTGCCACAAAGCCACAGCCACCCTATTGAAATCCAAGGAAAGAAAGAAGGAAAGAAATTCTTTCACTGTGCAATCAAAAGGCACTGACGATTAAAAGTTGTGCTGTGAGTTTTTTCGCTAAAGGGCGTGTCTGTGTCATGGCGTTGAAAATTGATGGTTCGCCATCAAACAGGAAGTTGTTGTAACATCAGTGTACATGCATCTGTATCAAATTTGATATGTTGGATAACAGTCCTGGCCTGAAAACATCCATATTCAATAGTTCCATTCAAAGTCATAGTGCCACCTACTGGAAATGTCAAGTTTTACGCTGTGATTTACTTCTTCTAGCAGGCTGGCCACACCCACCTCAAAACTATCTTAGAGGAGCATTAAGATATTGATGATGCTAGATTGTAAAGCTTCTGAGTTTTTATTGAATGGCATGGAGTTGTGTCCATGGCGTAGCGTCGGATGTCGATGTTTTGCAATGACACAGGAAGTTGTAACTTGAGTGTACATTGTCATATCTGTTCCAAACTTCACCTTTGATGAGAGCCTCAAGAAACCTACAGGCCAATATTGAAAATGAGTCATTGGCAACAGGAAGTTAGCCTTCAACTAAGTAGCCCCTAAGTATTTCACCTAGATCTACAAAATTCGATAGGCTGATGTATCATCTCAAGACTTACAAAAAAGCCTCTAGGAGCCATACTCTAAACCCAACAGGAAGTCAGCTAGCTTGAATTGAATATGCACTTTAAGGCCATTTTTCGTCATTTACAGGTTCTGTAACTCCTCCTGGAGAATTAATAGAATAGACTTCAAATTTTTGTAGTAAAAGTTGTGAGTTTTTGTTGAAGGGTGTGTCTGAGTCGTGGTTTAGAATTTTATTTTTTGAAAACATTAATCATGCTATATTATGATGCTTTTGAGTTTTCATCGAAGGTTTGTGTCCGTGGCGTAGCATCAAATGTCAGTATTTGCCATAAAACAGGAAGTTGTTGTAACTTGAGTGTACATTGTCCAATCTGCCCCACATTTCGCATGTTTGATAAGAGTCCCCTTCTGAGGACATCTACATGAGAATTAGGACGCATACTTATTGCGCCACCTACTGGCAACAGGAAGTAAGCCTTGTGTGACAGTCATCATTTGATTTAGACACAATTTTCAGGGTGCGGTCCACACTTCATATACTGGAACATAATGTATCATCAGTTGGTGTTGTTTTGCACCACACAGCGTACACACCAAGTGACATTCACCTCCTCAGTGCAGCATCCAAAACACGTGAAAATTCTGAGCGCCGTCAACTGATCTCCGGCAACAACTTTGCAACTGTGGCACGCCATGATGCGCGGTCAGGTGCGAGGGGTCGGTCAACGCTGCTTGCAGCTTTAATTTGTGTTGCTCTGCAACCTCATCAAACTTATTCTCATTGTTTTAATTACCTACAATCCAACATCTTGCAGAGCAAAGAAAGTTTAGAAGGATATTGATGACATACAGCAAGTGTTGAGGACTTTGTGACATGGGTTTGATGTTAAAGGTTATTTTGCATTAAAATCATTTTTTGTAAAGTGCACATTTAAGATTTGTGTTGGTTAAATCTATATTGCAACTTCAAAGAATAATGCTTCGTGAGCTGTCCTCTTGCTCAGATTGTTCAGTTTTCTTGAGATTTTAAGATGATGACCACTGAAGCGCCCTCTGTAAAGTAGAAATCTATTAAATCAAAATTACACAGCCACTACAGTATTGACTGAATGGTAGCAATTTCACAAATGAGTCAAGCATCTCTACAGGTGTGAAATAATGCATTCTGTATTGTTCGGTACAAAAGTGCAAATCAAACTGTCCTACATTCATGGTGACTTTTGGCACTGGCTCTGGATGAACAGTCTTCAGCTTTTTTCTGCCACTGGCAATGCCCTGCAAGAGGTGCCCATGTGTTTTATGAACCAAGAATACTTGCCTAGAAAAATAAATCACTTCCTGCTTTTTGGCAGGCCCCATCTGTGTATAGAGTCATCTTTGAAAAGACACACCGGGCCCAGATGAAGACATCTGGAGATACAGTACCTGCCACATCTGCTAATGTCTAAACGCATTTACCTCAACCCTGGCATTACCATGTGAATTACCAAGTATCCCTCGGATGATGCTTTGATCGGCCCAGCTCCCCATGCTCCTGAAGCCAGCCCCAAGCCATCAGAGCCTATTAGACATTAGCAAAGTAAGCTGTTGACACTGCAGCTACACTAGCAGCGCTGGATCATATTTAGAAAATATCCATCTGCTATTAACAGCTCAGAAACATGCAGGGAGAATGTCACGTATTTGCAATTTAGTGCATACTGTAAATTCTCAAAAAACTATCCAGATACTGTAATGGTCGAAGTGTGGCTGGTACAAACAACCATAATATATATTTTTTATATATGGATAAACAAATATATAACTGCTCACATGATCAATTTTGCATAATGTACATTTCTGCAGAACTAATCAGTCCAACAACAGAATTGTGTCATACTCACCACCCTGCTGCTGTAAATTTCTCTTTTTAACGGAATTACTCTTTTCATTCAGTAATTAATTCCACTTGCTTCTACTTTGCTGTACTTAAATTGATGTTAAACCACTTTTAATACTTCCTGCAGATGTTTCACATTAAAATGCTACCAGGAAAGGAAGTGACTATATGCCAATTGGGTCACTGGAAGGCTTTTAATCTTGAGTTTTAGTGACAAAGTGGAAGCGACTACCATTAATCGGGGAATGAAAGTGGTGAGTATGACATGACTCTGTTGTTGTCCTGATGGAATTTGTGCTGTGAAAATATACATTATGGTGAATTGATCATGACAACAGACATACATACAACAGGTAATGTTGACTTGAGAATGATATCTATATACAATATATATATATCCTATTAAACCGCTCAGAAAATCTGCAGAGAGCAAGACAGCGAATGCCACAAATTCTGAAATATACAAAAAAATAATGACTAGTCTCAAAGGCAGGAGGTGGGATTACATGTACATGTAATTGTAAATTAAACATTATGCACATTTCCACAGCGTTAACTCCTTCTTGACAAAACAGAACAATGTCATTCTTGCCAGTATGTCGCTCTGAGTTTGTACTTTTAAACAGAAGTAATATTCTTGTTCACTAATTTAGTCCTCCCCCTTCCACTTTGCCATTCTTTGGTTCACTGTCAAGCTACTGTAAATCAAACTCAATATTTGACATTAAAATCGTACTAAGAAAGGAAGGATATATATGCCCTTTGAGGTGCTGCAGGGCTTTTAATGTGAAACATCTTTGCAAGTTTCAGCAGCAGCTTAACACCAATCAAAAGAACGAAGTAGAACCGACAACAATTAATCAGAGAATGAAAACAGTATTTCTGTTACAGAAGAGAAACTCAGAGCAGCAAAGTGGTGGGTTTTCCATTACTCTGTTGTTGTACTAATAGAATTGGTGCAGTGAAAATGAAAAAACAACATGAAGGAGGAAATTTTGCATTAGCATTAATAGTATATAACATCAACAGAGAATCAGAGCAACAGAAATTTTGACTTTTTCTTAAAATGTGATATTTTCTACTATATGAAAAGGAAAATTAGGAATAAAGATAAAAATGAATAAATAAAAACCCACCTCAAATATAAGCCTTCAAATAACAAGGTAGATAAAGGCCCTGTACTATTTGAAAAATTACATTATGTAGATTCTAAGTTGGACCCACTGCCTTGCTAATCACAATCATCCTCATTTTCATTTATCCTCCATTTATTAGATGCAAAGCCACAACCAAACATGGCATATTAAATGGCCCTAGAGTTTTTTTAAAGTTGTTTTTTTGGTCATTTTTATGTAAAGCAGTGCCGTGCAGGTGGCGGGGTGATAGATTGGATAAGTGCGTCCTTCTACATCAGGCGTTATCTCATTAGTATTTCAGGTCTTACTGTTTGACATCAGGAATACAGGGGTGTAATTAATTCATCCACTCAGCAGTGAGTAAGTCCAGAGGGCAGAGAGGATCTTATAAAGTGGGACTATATCATACCAGGAATCCTTCCCAGTGCTGTGATGGACTGAAAAGAAATCAGTGCACTCCAGGTAAAAAAAAAAAGTTTGGCCGTCAAGCCTAATTGAATGTCATACCTATATTACTGCATTCTGCTGTCATCTAATGCACAGAGTTGAAAGAAAGCTTGAGTTCAACCATGTGAGATAAGATGATAATCCATGTGATTATCATTGCCTGAGCAGTGGAAGGCACTTCACATCTTTGACTCACCACTTGCCCGAGTGGTGCAGTGTGGAGGTGTGTGATAGTAGGTGTGGAGGTGTGTGATAGTAGGTGTGGAGGTGTGTGATAGTAGGAGGCAGATGAGAGGAGTAGTTCGGTGAATTCAGGACAGTACCTGTAATATCCTAAGATTTTACAGGAGTGTCTTTGGCATTTAAATAAAAAAAACCCCACAAATCATAAATCTATCAATTTGAACAAAGATTGCTTTAGATTTTTAAAATGAATCACGGACTATCTATGTTACAGTTACTGTGATTATTCTCAATGGCAGTTTTTCAGATTTTATCAGTTTACATGAACTGGGCAAATAATTTTTCACTAAATATTTATCCTTATCAGTACGTATTCAATTGAAATCCCTCTATTAGACATGATAAGAGCAGCATTAGCCCTCTAAAAACACACAAATATAAAGCCAAGGATTAATGATATTCTACAATTTTCTAATTCAATCAGGAGAGACTTAATTATTAAATTTATTGACAGTGCACAAATAGGAAAGTTAAAAAATAAAGAGGCTTTGGTGATTAGAGGGTATTGATGCCATGAGCTGTACAGGACTGTTCCGCCGATAGAGTCTAGACACTGGTGGTGGTGGTGAAGGGGTGAAGAGTAGTGATGTTCCTATACCCTTTTTCCCTTCCCGATACCAATTCCAATACCTGTGCTCAGGATATCGGCTGATACCAAGTACTGATCTGATACCTGGGTGTGAATCTGTATATACAGCTGGTATATTCTACTAGCCTTGTATTGGGGTGACCCGTCTTCAAATGCTTTACTAAGTTACTCGTGTTAAAGTTTCTAATACTTGTGCCACCCCTCGAAATTGCAGCATGGCATATGAGACATGTTTTTACTGGCTGGTTGGTCCAGGCTGAATTTTGGCCAAACAGCGGCTGTACTGCACCTTTTCTTTCTCGCTGCTCAAAACAGTGGTTTCTTGTGGCAATACAGCACAACTTCCTTTGTTTGCATTCCGAGCAGCGAAGAAGAACTGATTTCCAATCTGCAGCTATAAGAAAAGCTAGCGGGCATATAACTAGGTCTTGTTTAATACAATGGTTCGGATCGGTACATGGGTTCAAGTACTTGCCGATTCCTGAATTTTGTGTGGTATCGGTGATATTTCCAATACTAGTATCAGTATCGGAACAACTCTAGTGAAGAGCAATGGCTGAAGATCTGGATGGATGAGATGTGGAGCAGGATTTCTGATGAGCTCATTGGAAGGACCAACTGGGAAGACTGGTTGTGATTGAAACCAGAGGTGAATGGGGTGAAGGAGGGTTGCATCGATCTGTCGCTGAAATGACAGCTGACAACAGGAGCGAAAGGAACAGTTTTAAACTTTGACAGCAACGAGATGATTGGCTCACAGAGGTCATGGCACTATCTGATTGAGAGAGTAAATAATAAATACATGAGCATGAAGAGAGTCAGTCTTCCTGATTGAACTTATGCTTTCATTGTTTCATTTCTCAACGAGTCCCATGAAAAGTCCACAACTGTGAATTGATCCTACTAACAATTGTCTGTGTATCTTAAGTCTGATGTAGCTAATTCTTCTGTTCTATAGAGCTCCATTGTTGGCTAAAAACTATGTAAAACAAATTAGACTAAACAAATAAAATAAAATTACACAAAATGTAAAACATATCAGTGAGCCACACCGTTAAACTGGTTGGCATGTTCCTTCATTGACAAGAACATGGACACTAAAGGTTATTTTGAATCTATCCTATATACACCACTCTGCTGTCAGAAATACTCACTAGCACAACAAATCCTAGCCAAAAAACTAAAAATTGTCCCTAACAAACACAGTATTTTCTCCTGTTTGAGTAACATTTACAACACCTTACAGTGCCCAGCCATTTTAAGAAGTAATTTAGCCTCTTTTAAAAATATTGCTATATATTTATGACCTGTTTTTAAAAATGTATGTCTTTAGTAGGAACACGTGGGCTTTGGGATGAGCACCACCTGCTTACGCTTACCTCTTTTTTGTTTTTTGTGGACTACTGTATATACTACTTATATCCGCAATCAACTGATCATGCTTTTTATCATTGCCAACCTAAAACCAGCATGCATCCCAGCTGAGCTGCGACGACGCAGGAGAGGGGTTAGAGGCGTTGTTAAGGTAAAGGAGAGAGTGAGAGTGGGGGCGAGAAGATTTAAACCCTTCCTGCAATCTATTGTCATGGGGAATTTAAGATCATTGGCAAATAAAATGGATGAACTCCCTGCCCTCACTATGGCACAACATGGATATCGTGAAGGCAGCATCATATGTTATATGGAGACATGGTTACAGGACACCATTCTAGACTCGCATGCCACGCTCGAGGGGTTCCAGCTGGTTCGAGCGGACAGAGGAAAACTGAGCTGCAAGAGCAAAGGAGGAGGGCTTCCTGTTTTTATCAGCTCGGATAATGGACGTTACCATGAAATTTAGGATGTTTAGTCCTGACATTGAACTGATAGCAGAGGTAATGACGTCATACTATCTGCTGAGGAAAATCTCACATGCTACTGCTGTGGTTGTTTATGTTCCTTCTCCGAATGCAGCTGGGGCCTGTGAAGTCATCCACTCAACTGTAGCAGGACTTCAGACACAGCACTCAAATGCCCCTTTCATCATCTCGGGTGATTTCAACCATGCCCCCCTCTCTTCCACAATGACCAACTTCACCCAGTACAATAAGTACACAACAAGGGACAATAAAACACAGTGAAGATATCAACGGTCTATCAGACTGCATTACGGACTATATTAACTTCTGCACAGACAACATTATTCCCACAAAAACAATCTGCTGCTTTCCTAACAACAAGCCCTGCTTTTCCAGAAGAAGCTGGCTTTCAAGGCTTGGGACAGAGAGGATGCATGAGACATCCAGGGAAGCCTGAAGAGAAAGATTAAGGAGGCAAAGAATGCATACTGGGAGAAGGCTCAGAGTCAACCTCAGCAAAACATCTCGAAGGAGGTGTGGAGTGGGCAGAGGAAAATGACTAGACATGAACAACAAGGGCTGGGGGTGGAGGGGAGCAAAAAGAGGGGTTTGACTCAGGTTCCCCATTACACCGACGACTCATTAACTGTTGGCTGCATCACTAGGTACAACAAGGAGTCTGGTGAAGAGATTGGTTGGCGGGCGTAAATTCAACGACCTGCAGCTAAACAAGACAGCAAGACAAAGGAGCTGGTTGTGGGCTTCAGACGAAACAGGAAGCCACCTACACCTATCACCATTCAGGGTGAGGAGGTGGATGTGGTGGAGACATACAAGTTCCTGGTGGTACACCCTCAACAATAAACTAGACTCGTCAAGCAATTGTGGTGCCCTCTATAGGAAGGGACAAAACAGACTTTACTTCCTGAGGAGGCTCAGGTCATTGTGTGTAACAGGCTGCTTCGAAACAGTGGTGGCCACTGCACTCTTCTTTGCTGTTGTGTGTTGGGGTGGTGACATTATGGCTGGTGATGCAAACACACTCAATAAACTAGTCAGGAAGGCAGGTTCTGTTGTAGGAGTAGCCCTTGACAGCCTGGAGGAGGTGGCTGAAGGGATGGTGAGGTCCAAAATAAGGAACATACTGGAGAACATACCAGGTTACGTATGTTCAAGGGAACTTCAACGCTGTGTCAGCTGACGCTATGGGGAACGCAGTACCAACTCCGCCATGCTGAAGGGATGCCTGTCAGAGTGTGAAGCCAGCAGGGCACACTTCAAGACAAGAGAGCCACAGATCCCGGATTATTTAAGTGGTCTAGGCTGTAAAATCTTCACAAAGGTGTGAGACGAGGACCATCCCACAGCATCGCATATATCAGAGAGGGGGGTTCCTGACCACCAAGCTCTGGAGGATGCCATACTCCGTGTGGAGTGAGCTCTTATCGACAGAGGTGAAGGCAAACCGCGCACCTCGTATGTCGAAACGATAGCCCCAACTATCCACCTGCTAATAGTGTGTTTGGTAGCCGGGCAGCCCTTACGAGGGGGCCTGAAGCATACCAGCAATTGGTCCGAATTGCGCCACTGGGAACATAAACTCCAGGGCTCTGACTGGACAAAGCAGTTGCAGCCTACCTTCCTGTTCCGCCGACTCTGAAGGAGGATGGAACACCTGCAGGACTACCGGCCAAGCCACCTCAGTGGGTACTTTAGGTACATAACCCGGCCTGGGATGCAGGATGGCTCTAACTGCGCCTGGATCGATCTCAAGGTTAGCAGGAGCCACCGACAGGGACTGCAGATCTACCACTCTTAAGAGAAGTCATGGCCAGCAGAAATACCATCTTTAAGGCCAGACACCTGTCTGATGCATCTTCCAGTGGCTCGAACGGTGCTGTGGCCAATCCATCCAGCGCTACTGTCAGATCCCACAGAGGGACTCTGACTCGAACCGGAGGCCTCATCCTCAAGGTGCCACGAAGGAAACTGGTAACAAAGCGGTGCTTCCCAAGCGAGCAGCCATCCACCAAACTGTGGAATGCTGTGAACGCAGCCACATACACCTTAAGTGTAGCGGGGGAAGAGTCCAGCCGAAAACCGGCTATGGAGGAACGCCAGTACTGAAGCCATCGGGCAGTGAACTGGGTCAAGATGGCGCTCCAGGCACCATGTAGTGAAAATTTTCCACTTGTTCGCATACAGTTTCCTCGTGGCAGGGGCTCTAGAGTGTAAGATGGTCTCAACCACCTTGGTAGAGAGACAGGCAGCTCGGAGGTGGTCCCCCTCAGGTGCCACACCCACAGCTTTAATTTCCCCGGCTGGGGATGAAATATTTCGCCTGGCCCTGCGACAGCAGGTCCCTCCTGACAGGAAACTCCTACGAGGGGCCGTCCAGGAGGGCTACCAGGCATGAGAACCAGATTCTGGCGGGCCAGAACGGGGCCACGAGCAGCAGCTGGGCCCCTGTTCGGCGAACTCTCTCTAGAACCCCCGAGAGCAGAGCAATTGGGGGAAAAGCTTACAGCCGTAGCCTCAGGGGCGCTGGATACACAAGGGAGAACCAGAGGGGGCAGTGAGCGATGTCTGAGGACGCGAACAGGTCCACTTGTGCCCTGTTGAATCTCCTCTATATCATCTGCACCGTCTCGGGGTGCAGTCTCCATTCCCCGGGCCTCGGCCCCTGCCTCGACAGGATGTCTGCTCCAACATTGAGGTACCCAGGTATGAAAAGTGCTCTGAGAGAGAGCAACTTTCCCTGGGACCACAAAAAGGATCTGGCGCGCCAGTCTGCACAGAGGGCGCGACCTCAGACCGCCTTGTCGATTTAAGTAGGAGACCACCGCTGTGTTGTCAAGCACGTGGTGGCCCCTGAGGTCTGGAAGAAAGTGTCGTAAGGCCAACAAGACCGCTCGCATCTCCAGGCAATTTATGTGCCATAGATGCGGGGTCAACCACCGATCTCGGGCTGTTCGCCCCATCCAGTGCTGGAGGTGTCCGTCGAAAGTGTACGACGGTGATACGCCATTCCCAACACCCGTTGTCGCCACCTGTCTAAGGCACGCATGCACCTGCGTGTAACCTTGATCAGGCGAAAAGGATCGCCCCTCGGGGAAAATCCGGCATCCCTGAGCCACCACTGCAGCTGCCTCATGTGCAGCAATCCAAGCGGAATCACGGTGGACGCTGCGGCCATGAGGCCTAACAGTCTCTGAAACTGAAGTGCAGTTAGATGTCGGCCTAGCTGCACCCTGAGTACCATAATCAGGATTGACTCGATCCGTGCGGGACGCCCGCAACGTGACTGAGTCCCACACTACTCCTAACGTTAATCCTTTGTGTTGGAGTGAGCGTGGGTTGAGCCTCAACCTCAAGCACCTCAAGTGCGCAAGTACGACATCTCGATACTGTACCGCGTGAGACGAGACTGGGATAAAATCAACCAGTAGTCCAAAAAAATTGATCCCCTGGAGTCTGAGAAGAGCCAGGGCAGAGTCCATACACTCCGTGAAGGTGCGAGGCGAGAGTGCTAGGCCGAAGGGAAGCACCCGATATTGGTAAGCTTTGCCCCCGAAAGCGAACCGCAGGAACTTCCGTTGTCCTGGAATGATAGAGACGTGGAAGTACGCGTCCTTTCGATCGATTGTGACGAACCAGTCCTTGGACTGAATCAGACTCACAATCATAGGGATCGTCAGCATCCGGAACCTAAGTCTCCTCAGAGAATGGTTCAGGTGACGGAGATCTAAAACGGGACGCAAACCATCGTCTCTCTCGGGACTATGAAGTACCGGCTGTAGAACCCGGTATGCATCCCTCAGGTGGAGATTTGTTTTATGGCCCCATTGTACAAGAGAGAATGTATTTCTGCTCTATCACCTATGCTTGTACTTGGTCGAGCCCTATTTCCAAGATTCCTCGGAATCATGGGGGTGTGGACCGGAACCGAAGCTTGTAACCCTGTCGGACAGTGCGCAAACTCAGTGCGACATGCCGGGTCAAGCTTCTCAAGCGGGCAGAAGTGCCTGGGGGACCTGGAGTGGCGGCCTCAGCTGTGCAGGTCTAAAGGCAGCGGTTACATGGAACTCGCCATGCCCCGAAGCGCCACCGGCGGCAGGGTTAAGAGGCTGAGCTCCCGAGGGCACAATGGGGGAGCAGCCATGTGCTCAACCCCGATGGGGAGGGGCACCCTCTGAGGCCTGACGCTCGAGTCAGGGCCTCTTCTGTGAGGCCTGCTGGGCTAGAAGCACGGCCCTCAGGTCCGTCTTCTCCCTCTCAGGTCCTGTCGAGCAGGCTGGAGCGAGCCCCTAGGCCGCTAGGGAGGGGCACGCTGGGTCCACCCTCAGCTCAGGCCCGAGACCTCTGGCGACGGGGGTTAAACCGTCGTCGTAGCATGGTGGAGCTCCGTCCATCCTCGGATGTGAGGGCTCCGCCAAAGTCGAGGTCCTAAGCAGGTCGGCTGGGCACACCCGTACGCATGCCATGGCGTGCGGACATGCCCCGCCTGACCCGCTGCCCCGTATGCCTTGCCCACTAAAGTCAATGTAGTGTGACAAGGCCTACTAGGCAACGTCGGCGTCTTAAGGGAGGACGTGGCCTGGGCGATCAACGCGCCAGCGTCTCCCCGCCCTTAGCCGTTCTCCTTGCACCCACTGATCAACGCAGACCGGCAACCAGTCGGGCTAGAAAACCGTGCAAAATACGGCCTGGAACAGGATTTCGACACCTCGGTGTGGAGATCCAGAAGAACGGCAGGTCCCGACGTGGGCGTGGAGGTGTGGCCAGAAGGAAACACTCACCGAGCTACTCCGGCGATGAGTGTCCTGCTGTTCCGCTGGCCAGGCGATATTGAGCCTAACCACCATTTTCCTCTCTTGGGAAAATCACCTCCAGCAGCTCCTCATGCTGTAGTGACTGGGCTGACGAGCCACCCACATCACCACCTTCCACGCTCAGGACATCCAGGTCCTCGGAACTGGATCGTCTCTGCGCGGGCTCCACATCCAGGGCGGAAGACGCTGCAGGCTCAGCCTGGCTTCCGGATCCCAAATGCGGGTAGACTGTTTCAACAAACAACAAACAGTCAGTCGAGGGCAGAGCGTCTTATCTCTCCTCAGAGAGGGAACTTTCCTTGATCACAGTCACAGGGCTGACAGAGCCTGCTCTCCGTGCAGACAGCAGACACAAGTGTGTGGCCTCTGAACACGTCCCCCGTTCCGGTCGGAAGAAGCCGTGATGCGGGCTCCCGAGGAGACCTCACGCTGCTCACGTCAACCTCAAGGGCTGACAGAACAAGCTCTCAACCCAAAACAGCCGACCAAAACACATGACTTGTTGGTGGGGATATTCCGCGGGCAGGGAGGAAGCACTTCAAAAACCACTTCACACTCGTCATTTCCACAGAGACCCAGCGAGCTTGCTGAAGATCAGAAAACTGACGACAACAGTGAAGCCGGCTCCCCTTATACTTCCGGTTCCGCCGGCGTACGTCACGTGTTGACGTTAAACCCAATCAAGATTGGTCTAAGTTGATACAGAGATTCAGAGGCAGTCACGCTGAAGGCGTTCCCCATAGCATCAGCTGACGCAGCGTTGAAGTTCACTTGAAAGGGAACCCATCTTTTCCCCTTCATTAGGAGATGAACAGCCTAAGAAGCACCCTTAGTAACTCTCTTATCCTTCCAGCATGTACCAAAAGCCATTCTACTACACAATGACGCCTGCCATAAGGACTTCTGCTCTCCTTCTCTCTGGGTTGATTAAACGCTCTGGGTTTAATGAGCATGCGTTAGCGTCTGTGTCTACCCAGATTTTTACGATACTCCTTTTAGATCTTGGTCGTTATTTACCATATCTTCTAACCGGACAACATATTTTAGTCATCAGAGATTTTAAGTTATTTTATTTACTTCCCCATTCGAAGCAGAACCCAGCTGGTCTTTAGCATTGCATGGAAGCCAATATTCTAGGAGGACTGCAGATATTTTGAAGAAGCTACCAACTGCAAGCCGAACCATCATCCCCACAGCGAGTCCACTTGTTGGACCTGTGCTGGTAAGTTTTGCTGCTTGCTGCCTGATGTCCTGTCTGGTGTTTGCCAGTCACCTCTGCTAAAACCATTTCAGCGCTGTGGGCTCCGGTTGGAACCTCTAACGCAGTTCATGTTATCCTGACTACTGAATTTTTGTTTAAGTTTTACACATAAAAATATCACATACTGAAACATCACTATGGCCATACAATCATGATTTGAGACATCAAAATAGCATAGTGGTTATAAAACATTCAGAGAGAAATTATTCAACCAACGCTATTTCAGCAGATTGCACTTCATTCATTTTAACACACATTTTGGGGCAATAAGGTTAAACAATACAGTTTGATTGATACAGTTTAATAGCTACAATATTATACAGATTTATATTAGCAATAGCTGCAGAGACTTCTGTGTGTTTGTCAGTAGGTGGCAGTGTCATCACCTGGTAAACAAAAGGTTAATTCCCTGAATCCAAAGCTTGCTCGTTTCATGTCCTACAGAAATAAAAGTTAGGTGACACATCAATAAAAACCTGTGCAGATTAATGCTAGCTGGGTTACTATTTGGTAATATAGCTAATTCACATTTATTCAGACTTGGTTTACAAACATGGATAACCCAGAGTTTCACGTAGATATGTCTCCAGCTATTATTGCAGAGGCCTGGCAAACCTTATCCTAAATCACATCAAAGGGAGAAAGAGAAGGAGCATTTGTTTGCGTGTGTGTGATGTGTACAAGACAGATAAAGGAGGAGACAATGGTGTTTAGTCTCCTTTCTAATGTGGAAAGGCAGTTTGTTGTCTTTAAATTTTGCTATTGTACCATTAGTATAACAGGCGTGCCTTTCCACTGGAGCGAAAACGTCAAGATTCTTGTCTGGCAAGCATCCCACTTGGACATCTCCACTGCTTGGGAGGGGGAGAAGTCAGATGCTGGTCCAGAGATCTGCAGAGAGAGCTTATTCCAATCTCCTATTAGCATTCCAATGGGTCGTAAACAATGCGGCTGTGGGTCATTGAAGGTGGGGTGGAAATCTACCCCCTGCTGTTCTCACTACACTGGTTAGGTCCAGATTTTTATCTCCACTTCTAAACCTTCCTGACGTTAAACTCCCCTGTATAAAATTTGGTCTGTTAAATCTTAGGTCCCTCTCTAATATGACATTTGTCTTAAATGATTTAATTTTGTCCCAGAAATTAGATTTATTTTTCTTTCTATTTTTTTTTCTTAACTGAAACTGGGCTGAAGGAAGGAAAATGTTGTCAACTTTTAGATCTATGGCCACCAAATTGTAGCTATTTGAACTCCCCTAGGCTGAGTAGCCATGATGGTGCCCTAGCTGTGGTTTTTAAAAATCGCTTTAAATGCTCTGTTCTTACTTTTAAAAAATGTACCAGCTTTGAGGCTCCCATGTTTCTTATCTGCTGCGCAAATTCTGTATGTTACATTGTCATTTACCGTCCACCAAAACTGAACACTAATGTTTTATCTGAGTTCTCAGATTTTATTGCTGATGCAGTTGTTAACTATGATAAAGTGATTATGGTTGGTGATTTTAATTTCCATGTTGATTATGCAACATATGCCCCAGCAAGTGATTTTATTAGTGTAATTGAGTTTAAAATGTTACAACATTTTACATTTTACATCTTACAACATGTAAAGGGTCCCACCGATAACCTTTTTATGTATTGGATCAAGGTGAGTCATCCTTTTCACATATTGGTGACATGGTTAACCACTTAAGACCAAATCAGTTTCTAAGACTAGTCCTTCTCCCTGGCTAAATTATGACTTCTGCTCTGTGAAAAGAGAATGTAGACAAGCAGAGCATAGGTGGAAAACCACATGACTGCTTGTCCATTATAATCAAATGAAAGACTTGATGATCTTGCTGAATCAAAAAATTATGGATGCATGAACTGCTTATTTCAATCATCTCATCACCCCCCCTTGTACTGAGCTGTCTCACACCTGTCCGACCCTAATAGATCAATTTTCCCCAATCTCCCTCAGGGAATTGAGTGATACTGTTTCCCACACTCGTTTCTCCATGTGTCCCCTTGACAGGGTGTCTCCCAGACTACTTAAAGAAGCCATCAGCATAATTGAACCTTCTCTACTTGCTACTTACTATAAACCAGTCACTCTCATCAGGCTATGTCCCTGAATCTTTTAAAATGTTCAACTGCTTCTAAAAAGACGCACCTAGATTCTAGCCTACCATCAAACTATAGACCTATTTCTAAACTACCCGTTACATCTAATATATCAGAAAAAATGGGCTGCTAGCAACGTCTGGAACTGGTGGAATAAAATGACATATTTGATAAATACCAAGCAGGTTTTCGTCACAAACACAGCACTGAGACAGCTCTGCTAAGTGTCATGAATGAAATTTTTATGCAGTTAGACTATGGTGAATTTGCAGTTTTAGATCTCTTAGATTTGTCTGCAGCCTTTGACACTATTGACCATGCAACTACTAATTGATCGGCTAGAAAAATGGGTTGGGATATATGGTGTAGCACTAAACTGGTTTTCTTCTTATTTGTTCAACCGAAGTAATTTTGTTTTGCTGATAACAAGGTGTCCACCTGTGCTTCTTTGACTTGTGGGGTGCCTCAGGGGTAAATTCTAGGATCCATTTTATTTTCAATATATATACTCCACTTAGGTCATTTGATCCGTCAATTCAGCTGTGGGTGTTATAAATGCTACGCTGATGATACACAATTCTACGTATCTGTTAGGCCCGGTGATCTCTCAAATTTAACTACTCTGCACAAGTGTCTGGCTGAGATTAGAAACTGGATGTCCCATAATTTTCTGCAACTAAATCACAGTAAAACTGAAGTTCTGATTTTTGTCCTAGATCAGCTCTCTTCTAACATCTTCAAACACCTTGGTTCATTGGCTACAAATAGAAAACCTTTCTATCAAGACAGTTATCAAGACTGTTATTCATTTATTCACCCCGGTTCTGATGTCACTACACTGGCTTCTGATTAAATGTTGGATTCATGATCCTCCTCCTCATTCACAAAGCTTTGAATAATCTTGCTCCAGAGTATATTTGTAAAACACGAGGTTACTGTACATTCGCTAAACTGGGTCCCAGGCTGTGGAACAGTCTCCCCCTGGGAGTCAGGTCAGTAAACTCCCTTGGATGTTTTAAGTCACAGCTGAAGACCCATCTCTTTTCTAAGTGTTTTTGTGCTTGAGTCATGTACTCTATTCAGTTTTGTGTGTGTTCTTTTCTTTTTACATTTGATCCTGTTGTAAAGCACTTTGTAACCTAGATTTTGAAAGGTGCTATGTAAATAAAATTTTACTTACTGTACTTACTTCAGTCTCAGCCAACTCTGTGGTTTCTAAGGCTTTACCCTTGGGATAAATAAAGAGCTACTCTACACTACTAAAAGGCAGTTTTAACAAAGGTTTGTTGATGTTTCAGAGATATCTTTAAATTGTGATTTACTTTCATCTCTTTAAAATGTATGTAGTAAATTAAGTGTTAACTGCATGTCCAGACCTTTGGGCCATCACAGCTACAATTCACTGGTTCATCGCTAAAGATTTATTCTCTTAAATGACTGCTCAATTTCTGAAAAGTATCTCTTTTTCAGTTAGATGTTTTTTGTGAGTGTGAGTTGTATATGAATCTCAAGCAGAGCTGACCTTTGAACTTTCTTTGCTCCATTTGGTAACCTTCCAGCCAGAGGACCTCCATGCTGAGTAGGCCCATCCAATTCGAAGTGGTTTCCTTCCATATCTGGTGGACTGCCAAGGCGTACCTTGCCAGCTTTACCAGGTGCCTGTGGCCCTGGTGTAGGGGCCGGAGTCAGGTAGCACTCTTCAGACCAGATGGCTCTTCCTTGGGGCTACATCACTCCCCTCCCCCTGAGCCCTTCTGGAGACCACTGGCCATGGAAATGAAGAATCCTGTAATGTACGACTAAAAACAGCACTGAGATTTTAAAGAAATCATTAACAAATTCCTACTGTAGCAATTGCAATCATTGTGTTTGTCCCTTATCATGCACATTTGAAATTAGATATATGGCCTAGTGGAAATGTTTGGGCTTAAATCAATATCACATGTACGGAGGTTCTCTGAACATAGATCCTTCTCAAAGCATATTACAGTCCGCCCATCTGTGAAATGAAAGAACAGCAAATTCTTCACACAGAATGGCCAATCAGGACAGATTTAAAATCAAAGTCCAATGCACTCTACCAAGCTATTGGCCGTGTCGCCTTTTTTCAACACTTCTCCTGATTGCTGTAAATTAAGAAAGGAACAATCAATGGACAGTTGACAGACTGCATTGCAGCATAGCATGCTGAAAAAAGTTGGGGCTCAAAGTGATCTGGCCACTCTCTCTACACAATGCACACTCCCCATGCAGGTTCATACAAGGTCAAGGTTACTTGTAGAAGAAACTGTACTAGCATATCTATTCACTTCATATCCGTAAAAAGCGGCTCAGTTGGTGGCTTATGAAACATCCCCAGGGCGGCACACGGCCAAGCTGATGATACAATGTTATCTGTCTGCGGGTGGAGATTTTGAGCTCAGATAGCGAGTTAAATGGCTTTTAGTACAAATAAATAAAATTTCTGAAGATGATAAAGAGTGTTAAACGTTTAGAATGTAATAACCAAAATATCTGGCTTGTTTTGATCTTATACGTTTTGGTGAATTTAAATGCAGTCAGAAGTGTTAAAAGATAATTAGATTTTTTTTTTTTATATCTAATGTTGTAAGTCAGAAGCTTTGTTGTATTTTTGCTGGTTTGGTCCTCATAAATTAGCAGTATCTCACCAGATCAACAGTATGCCATATTCTGCTGCGATAAAAGTAGACCATTAAAATGAAGCCACTACCCACAACATGGCACCTGTGACAAAGAAAAAGACAGGAACAGTATTTGCTTTGTGTGGGGTTACTTACATCTCTCTCTCTCTCCCTTCTTCCACTGTTTCTTTTTCCATCTCACTCTCTGCTGTCAGATGTTGACTGAATCAGGTTAGAGATGGGAGGTGCAGAAACAGGCATCGCTGATGAAAATGACAATGCATCTCTACTGTTTGGATATTGAGATGCACAAACTTGCCTCCTTCCCTAGGAAAACATGAGCTTATGTAACCCGAAAAAAACCCCAGAAAAGATCTGAAAACGTCTGATGCAGGTGTGCAGGAGTAATTGGAAAGGGAAACAGATTTAAACATGTATTAAAAACTTACAAGCAAAGACTACTGAAATATTCATGTAAGTCAGAGAGACTCATAATCTTTAACATTTACAAAATCTTAGGATACTGTAATACAAATGTTTTCTGATTTAAAGGCAGCATGCACCAATACAAAAAGTAATAAAGCGCTTTGCAGGTAGTGGTGCGGTGACGGAACGCTCCACAGGTTTTATTTGATGTGACTGTGACATTTACTGATTTGTTATTCAAATAAAGTCTGACACAATGAGCACATATAGTCTTGACATTAAGGAACTCTATCTGTCTGCCAATTGTCAGCATTGCCAGAGTCTGTAGTTTCGCCCACGACACATTCCTCTACCTGATTTCAACAGTATGCTCACCTTACATATGGCTCAGACTTTATCACTTCTCAGAATAACATGATAAGTATGTGCAGTGCAGATGATGTGAATAGCAATAGAGTGCATGTGAGCATTAGTGGAAAAATTTTGCTGTAATCTGTTTTCTTCTGACTGCACAAGCCGTCTGACTCAAGGCTTCTGAAATTAATTTAACACCCATGGTCAAACAGCCTTGTGTTCATCCATTTCACAGATAGTGGTATGGGGAAGGTCATGAGAGACAAACAGACAGACAGACATCCACTCACAACAAGTTAGTTTCCAATATGTCTTTGGAACAAGAGAAACAACACATACAAAGGACCAGGGCTGAGTTTTGAACCTTGATGCTTTTGGCTGTAAAGTGAGCTACCATATTGTGTCTTTTGTATCTAAACTCACTATAATTATGCAGTACATATTAATAAGATAAACTGTAATCAGCTCACTTATACTTTAAAGAGATTCATTTTAAAATTCTAACAAATATCTGGACCCCACCTTGTCATTTGTTCTCTGTCCATTATAGGGTTACCGGCACTTTTCGCCAAGGTGTAAACCTTCTATTTGGCCCAACCTTTCTAAGAACCTAGTTTATGTTTGGCCCACACCTGACGGCAACAGTAAAACGTCGTTTTGAAGTGATCCCACAGTTTGGCAGTGATCTGGCAATTCAGCTCAAGCCAATGTCCTTGTGTATAGAATTACAGCATCTTTCAAATACATTTTTCTTTGTAGGAAAACGAAATAATGGTGAAAACCAGTACAGTTTACATAATGTTCTCAGCAGTGGCGTGGGGGGGTGTAACATGGACTACTATAGGACACACGCCGACACAACACATGCATTTGCCAACACACATGCCCTCTCTCTCTCTGTCGCTCTCTCTCACTCACACTCACACACACACACACACACGGTCCTCCTAAACACTTTAATAATTTATCCATTTCCATACTAATTTAAGCAGCCGATGGTGCCGGTAAATGCATTAACGGCACCATCTTAATGCACAGTACAGATTCAATAAGGAATAAAAGAAGCATTCAATCACAAACTCAATCAGGAGACTTTTAAAGTTTTACGTTTACATCATAAAGTATCAGCAGGCAAAACACATGACTTACAAACTCCGTTGTATGTGTCAGCATACACAAATACTTTCCATACTTCCTTATTGTTTAAAACTAGGCCACATGTTTATTAGCTACATGATCTAAAAGATTAACAACCTACTACCAGACCTGCAGAGGACAAACAATTGAATAAACAATCTAATCTATTCAGGTAACCTTGCCCTGTCTTTCTGTGTCTAATTGTCCATGGTGCTTATTTTCTGTGTGTAAACAACTGCAATAAAACAACTATTGTACTTCAGTGGACTGACTGACTAACACCCCTCATAAATGCAATTGCTAATGTTGCTAACGATGATAACGGTTAATTCATTTCAATGACATTGATAACATTCTATACTTTGATTTGTTTGAGGCCAAAAGGGCCGCTGGCTTCCCTTGGCACAGTCCTGACTAATCATAATTTGGCAGTTGCATGCCTCTTCTGATTGGATAATCATTCCTTTTTTCTCACCAAGGGAACTCGACCTGGCCTCCTGGCAGACATAACATTAGTCTACAGTAGGAGTGTGATATAGTGTTTGACCACAAATTCATTTAGAGGGGCGCTGTTTCATTCATTGTAAAATACTCCATTGTAAATGGGGAAGAGATGGTAGCAACTGCACAGAATAATTACATCCATCCATCCATCTTCTTCCGCTTATCCGGGGCCGGGTCGCGGGGGCAGCAGTCTAAGCAGAGACGCCCAGACTTCCCTCTCCCCCGACACTTCCTCCAGCTCTTCCGGGGGAATACCGAGGCGTTCCCAGGCCAGCCGAGAGACATAGTCCCTCCAGCGTGTCCTAGGTCTTCCCTGGGGCCTCCTCCCAGTTGGACATGCCCGGAACACCTCCCCAGGGAGGCGTCCAGGAGGCACAGATCCCCAAGCCACCTCAGCTGACTCCTCTCGATGTGGAGGAGCAGCGGCTCTACTCTGAGCTCCTCCCGAGTGACCGAGCTCCTCACCCTATCGCTAAGGGAGCGCCCAGCCACTCTGCAGAGGAAACTCATTTTGGCCGCCTGGATCCGGGATCTAGTCCTTTCGGTCATGACCCAAAGCTCATGACCATAGGTGAGAGTAGGAACGTAGATCGACTGGTAAATACAGAGCTTTGCCTTTCAGCTCAGCTCCTTCTTTACCACTACAGACCGGTATATCGACTGCATCACTGCGGAGGATACACTGAGCCGCCTGTCTCCCATTCCATCCCTCCCTCACTCGTGAACAAGACCCCAAGATATCTAAACTCTTCCACTCAAGGCAGAATAATTACAGAAACTGTTAAACTACATGTTTTTAATTAAATGACAACTACAGCTGAAAAAACAGAGGAAGGCTGGCTTCCCTTGACCTCTGGGAGAAAATGCTTTGGGTTTTCAGCCCATTAATTCTCAGTGGTTTTTGAGCTGTGGTGTTACAGCCCTTTTTTTTTCCTTTGACCTTTTCAAACTACTACTAGGGGGACCAACATTACGAATTTTAAAATTTGGCACGTTGTAGTTTTAAAGGGTAACTATACCCTCAAATTCTGCTAGAACGTTCCCTCTCGAGTACATGTACAAACTGCAACAGATGAGTGAGGGAGCAACAACTGCAGGAGGCGTGGCCTCATGGCTATGTAGTGTGTAACGCAGAGGTTAAGGGACATGGCTGACCACCAGTCAGTGTAGCATGGACAGCAAGGTAGAGCTTACCAGCTCAGTTCTAACCAGCAATGAGAAACAAATGTCAGACTATGTGCATCTGCTGGAAAGACAGGGAGTCTGGTGGAGCTTTGACAGTCACTAACAGCACATAGATGGCCGTTAGATACTCCTTTTCCACCAGAATGAACCGGGTGCTAGTTCAGAGCCAGTGCTAGTGCCAGGTCGGAGCTGGTTCAAATGACAAACCTTCTAAGAACAGGCTCGTCACATCTTTCCCAGTAACGCCAGCGCGGCAGAGTCAAGCACAAGCACAGACGCAGACACAACAATCGCAGACGTTACATTGTTATTTATGTTCGCCTTAGTTTGTACAGAAGGAGATTACAAGCGAGAGTAATGGCATGTACATAATATTTATTTTTAACAATGACAACTTTAGCCTCAGCATGTTGCTACCCTCCTAGCATCAACCTTGCTGATAAACGATCACATTGCAGTTAAAATGTATGTTAAAATACATAAAAATGTATTGGTGGTGTGGCATAAGTGAAAACTGTTCGTCTTGTTGGTCACGGTAAGCCCGCCCCCAGCCTCTGCAGTAAGTGGTTCTTACTTCTAGACCGGAAATTATTTGGTACTACTTAAGAACCACTTTTCCTGGCTCGGAGCTGGTGCTTTGGGTGTGAAAAGACAAAGAACCGATTTGAAACTAGGCTCTGGCTCCGAACCAATACCAGCTCTGCCTTGGTGGAA
This sequence comes from Coreoperca whiteheadi, assembly GCA_011952105.1. Taxonomy (NCBI): domain Eukaryota; kingdom Metazoa; phylum Chordata; class Actinopteri; order Centrarchiformes; family Sinipercidae; genus Coreoperca; species Coreoperca whiteheadi. The sequence continues at coordinate 29,976,099 of CM022472.1, read as the reverse complement.
AAGGGGTATGAGAGAGTCACTGTGTGGGTACCTGTGTTGTATTGGAGCTTGCGGGTATCCAGTGTGTCTGTGGGGGAGTGTAAGCAATGTATATAGTATAATTTTCTACGGAAAATGTTACTATTCGTCAGCCCCATATATCTTGCTAAGCTCTGAGTATAGCAGTTATCGGCAGGCCCCTGTGTTGTGTTTACTGCCATTGCAGAGGAATGAATCTTTCACATTTTCCACCAGCACTTATCAGGCTTTCTAATGCTAATGAAACAAGCAGATATGTGTGAGGGGCACATAATGGGTTACAGTTAGCTAGCACTTTGCTTTTTATACTTGATGCAGCAGCTGCTACCACCATCGGGGGGGTCAAAATACGTCATAAACCTCGAAGTCTTGTCTGGTTCGTCACACTTAGGAAGTGGCCAGAGAATGGGACAGAACTAAACGTTCAAATCCAAACAGACACATACAAACTAATTATGAGCAGAAAAATAAGTTTTTACACACAATATGGGTATTGTTGGAAAAATCACCTGTATTAACATCATATGCCAATAGAACTCTAAGTAATTATGATTTATGCAGAAATCAAGATTTAGAAAAAAAAATGATGAATCAGATGTAAAGCCAAATATTTTTCTCAGGAGTTGGTGGAGACCAAACAGAGCTAAAAGGGGAGTGAATATAGGACTTAACGTTGGTGGACATACAGTACATATGATTCCAAATGAATGGTAATGTTGCCAGCCTGTCTGCTGTGTAGGGAAATAGATAATTGTTCTACATAGAAACTTCATAAGATGATGAAATGTCAAATGTTTTCAGCTTGTTACGCTGCCCCCAAGTGGCCATACAAATCTGTGGATGCAGCCTAAATATTTTTGACCTATGATTTGATAAGATTTTACTGACTTTAATGTTAACTACATGTAAATAGGCAATATTCCATGAAAAATAACAAACAAAAGACAACGATGGAGGAATTATTTTGAGGACTACTTTTGCATTCCCTCACAGTATGTTTTGCGCTACCTCACAATATTTTGCATTCTCTTGCAATAAATGTTGCGTTCTCTCGCAATACTTGTGTGTTACCTTGCAATAATTGTCTTCTTCCATTCCTTATGTGTCTATTTAAAATGGAAGGTAGTGTGGAGATTCTCAAGTTAATGCATTTAGCATTGTTTATGGACACCTCACCTTATATGATGTCCATTGCAAATAAGTTATCAGATAGAACATTACCAAACGTCTGGGTAGGAGCTGTATGTATAAGGAACATCAATTAGTGCTCCACACTTACAAAAGCAGGCCTTCTACCAAAACCTGTTTCAGCATTGAAGGTTACTTTAAATTGTTTTGTGCAAAGAACAGAGGACCCCGTGCAAAAACGCAAAAAGCATTCCAACTTGTGTTGGTCTGCATTCCTGATTTATCTCTGCAAGTGGTTCAATGTCGTCTGATCTTTCTGTGACAGAACCACAGACTCTGTTTGCAGCTTTTCAGTCACCTTCTTGTACTTTTTTGACTCATACAAATACAACACATTAGCTTTATGAGTTAGACTCAACTGCAGAGTACAGTAACTGTTCACGAATGAAACAACAGTATCCTGCAGATTACCGAAATAAAAGTACAAAGAAATAAAAAATGGGTATCAGTTCCAAACTAGCATGAAGCACTGAGCCTCCATACCTCCTCCAAGGTCAACCATGTACAAATATACAATAAAATTATAAAAACATGCTCTTATTAATTCCTCATTGTACATCTGAAAACAAAATCATAGTACATGAGTGCATTTTTCTTAGGAACATAAAGTTGAAGCTGGCCTTGAAGATAGTTCCACCAGAATCTCTTTAATAGCAGCATTGACTCATAGTTAAGGTTTCTTCCCTCAGCAAGCTGAACAAAGTCTAGACTTTGTTCAGTTGCTTGAAGCTGTCTATTTTTATCTCGGGCAACTTTTTTCCTGTTATCTTGGGGAGACTTTTTTCTGTTTATATGCGCTTCGTATGCAGAATCTTCCATTCCTCCACCTGGGAATCTAAAATAATGCTGGTTTGAGCACTTTTACTTCATCGCATGGCGGGAAATTTGCAGCTTGGCAGCTTTTTAAAAAAGCGTCTGTTTCAGTGCCATAGAGGCACATCGAGGCAAGCGGGATGTCTTTGTTTCTTCCGGTTGCTTTTGTTCCCACTGTCCTTAAACTCGACATTGCGATGGGGCAGTTATGTAGAAAAAGTATTGAGGTAGCCTAATGAGATTTCCGCATGCTTTTCCTTTCGTCAATAGGGCTTCAAGAGCCTTGCTTAGTTCAAGTGGAGGACTTATTACCGTGTTCCTCAAGCGAAGGACTTCTTCAGATTCACACCTCAAGCAAATTCCAGCCTGTTTGATCCCTCAGCACTGCACTGATGAGGGAAAGAAATGTTAAAAAGTGCTTCACTCTCAGATGATGAGAGATGGGGGCATACTGTGTCTACCAGCACTTTGCAGGTTTTAATTGCTGGAGACACGAGGATCAGGTCAGAATGACGCAGGCATTGTGTCATTAGATGGAATATGGAATGTTCTGTCTAGTCAACCAGAATCCATATGGAAAGGATGATTAGAGCTGCTTTAATTTGTATCTGGCTGCGTTGATGATATCCAAAAGGTATGTTTTTAAAACCTGAAACTAGTCCCTCCCAAGGTTTCATTTGTTCTGTAATAAAGTTTCAGTTTTTATTGCACTCAGTGCTTTTTTTATTTTGGTTTCTGGCTGTTTCATGTAGCATGCAGACAACATGTACAGCTTGATATATGTGGGGACATTTTCTCTATTTCTGACCGTTTGCTGTTTTACATATGCAGACATATAACCCAAGCAAACATAACTTGAGCTTATAACGCTACATATAAAACAGATATCTCCAGCATCCATGAGGGTGTTGAACGTGGCTAATGAAATTTACAGGGGAGGAGAGTTGAGGCAGTTTTTTCATTACAATCAATCATGAAGTTGTTAATTTCAGTGATTAATGTTGGCTGCAGTCTCCTTTGCTATTTCTGCCTGTCTTTATTCACATATTTAGCTCACAGGGATGGTTCCAGCCAAAGCAATGTCACAGCTTTTTTCATATAAATTAATGTTGCAGAAATGAATATGAATGCATAATTATCAGTCTTCATTAAAAGGGGGTGATTTAAGACTTAATGATGAAAAGAAATGAAATGTTTGTTTAGAAAATAGTTTATTGGGATGAGTAAGTGATGGTTGCAAGTGGTTGGATGCTCACATCCCTAATTTGGAATTCAAAATGTTACCAGCTATCACTGGAATATATTAGCAAGTACAAGGGATGTAACCAAATACAATTGCACTTGATGATGGGTTGAATTTAGGGACCATTTAAAAATGCTAAATTACACTCTGAAGTTGAGGACCATCTCAAAAGTGCAAAAAGACAGGCTTAAAAGTTCGACTTAAAAGGGCATGCATAATGCCCAAGAAAGCGTTTCATATTTTTGTGAATAGTGTTCTCAGTTTTTGCTATATGGTAAATGGACTGTACTTGTGGAGCGCCTTTCTAGTCTTCCGACTACTCAAAGTGCTTTCACACTACACATCACATTCACAGGCAGGATGGCAGGAGCTAACTGCCCATCAGTACAAAGTAATCTAGCTTGCACACACTCTCACACACAGTATGGTGCACCGCAGGCACACGTGGGCTGGGGGAAGCCGGGATCGAACCGCCGACCTTCCGACTGGTGGATGTCCCGCTCTTCCACAAAGCCACAGCCGCCCCTTATAGACACTTCAACAGCTTCTTTTTCATCTGGGACCACCATTTTATCTGTTAACTCATTTCTCCATTTTTAAACTAAGCAGTTCAATGGTGCAATGAGGTATTTTGGCCAGTTTTTTAATGATATACTTTTGTCTAACTGTACTTTATCACTCTTAAACCCCCATTCTATTTCAGTTTTTCTTCATTGGGCAGCGGTGGCTTGGAAGCAGAGCAGGTTGTCTACTAACTTGAAGGTCGGCAGTTCAATCCCGGCTTCCCCCATCCATGTGTCGAAGTATCCTTGAGCAAGATACTGAACCCCAAATTGCTCCCAAACCTGTGCCATCGGTGTGTGAGTGTGTGTGAATGATTAGTTTAATTTATACTGATGGGCAGTTAGCTCCTGCCATCAGTGTATGAATGTGTGTGTCTGGGTAAATGTGAAAGCGCTTTGAGTAGTCGGACGACTAGAAAGGCGCTATATAAGTACAGTCCATTTACATTAATTATTTATCATTTGATTCTGATACACAGATCAAATGTTATTTTGTATATTTTGTCAGTAGCTAAACTTGGACTTGAAACACATTATGATGATCATGAATAGCAGTAGAAAGCAATTTAACACAGAAAATGAGGCGCAAATGCACTCTAGACTTCCAAACTATAGGCCCCGCCCACTTCTTGTGTAAATCCCAAATCAGATACAAATATGAACATTTTGTTGAAATAAACACATACAGATAGTAACCTTGCATTATACCCGTAGAAGTACGTTCTATTTCTTTATTTGTTTTGGGGTTGCGTATTCAATTCAGTCAGTCAGTCAGTCAGTCATTTTCTACCGCTTGTTCCCGTTGGGGGTCGCGGGTGACTGGAGCCTATCCCAGTGGCTTCGGGCCTTAGGCGGGGTACACCCTGGACAGTGGCCAACTTATCGCAGGGCCGTATTCAATTCAATTCAATTTTATTTATATAGCCCAATATCACAAATCACATTTGCCTCAAAGGGTTTTACAATCTGTACAACATACGACACCCTCTGTCCTTAGACCCTCGACTCGAACAAAGAAAAATTAGCCAAAAAACCCTGTTAACAGGGAAAAAAATGATAGAAACCTCAGGAAGAGCAACAGAGGATGGATCCCTCTCCCAGGACGGACAGACATGCAATAGATGTCGTAAATGATTGTTGTCGTAAGTACAGGATAGATTCGTAGCAGAAAATCATAGCACATACAATTAGGATGACAATGGCAAAAATGTAGTGTATATATAATTATGATTAAAAGTGTAGGATGTAAAACATAAGGGAAGATGATGGGTCCAGACTGACAGGTT
>CM022472.1:29945630-29970403 GCA_011952105.1 Coreoperca whiteheadi | reverse complement strand
TGCCTGATTTTTGCAATGTTACGTAGGTGAAAAAAGGCAGTCCTTGAGGTTTGCTTCATGTGGGAGTTGGAGGATAGATCCTGATCAAAGATAACTCCAAGGTTCCTCACAGAGGTGCTGGAGGCCAGGGCAGTGCCCTCTAGAGCAACTATATCTGCCGACAGTGAGTCTCGGAGGCGTTCGGGGCCAAGTACAATAACTTCAGTTTTGTCAGAGTTTAACATCAGAAAATTTGCTGGTCATCCAGGTTTTTATGTCCTTAAGGCATGATTGAAGTTTAACTAACTGATCAGTTTCATCCGGCTTAATCAATAAATATAACTGGGTATCATCCGCGTAACAATGAAACTTTATGGAGTGTTTCCTAATAATATTGCAGAAAGGAAGCATATAAAACGTAAATAGAATTGGTACAAGCACAGAACCTTGCGGAACTCCGTGACTAACTTTGGTGTGCTCGGATGATTCATTGTTAACATGTACAAACTGAGATCGGTCTGATAGACAGGATTTAAACCAGCTAACCGCGGTTCCTTTAATTCCGATTAGATTTTCCAGTCTCTGTAATAGGATTTGATGGTCAATGGTATCGAATTCAGCACTAAGTTCTAACAAGACAAGTACAGAGACAACAAGACAAGTACAGAGACATATCCACCACACCCCCTAAATATAGGAAATGTATCACGTTCAGGTATTCATGGCGACCTGCTGCTGAGTACCTGAAGAAATACACAGCATGTGTAGGAGATGCTTCTCACTTCTAATTACATGCAGCTATTATTATGTTAGTATGATCGACAGCATGGCCTTGGCACATTTAAGTGACAGTATCTCATGTGTGAGAAAGTGGAAGTCAGCTGATATAGAACGATGTGACATTAATTATGCATTAAGGCACTCTACCTGAACCCTCCGTCACCTGGTTGACGTTGTTTTGCTGTAATTACAGGGTGGCAAACGCAACGAAGTGTCACAACAACATTTCCACGTCTGATATATGTTTTTTAATAATAGTTTTTATTGGAGATTTTAAAGTAGAAAAAAGCAGCAGTTGTGATCCATCATCGAACTTCTCTGCAGAAACATAACTCCTCCTCACAGAATCAGAGAAGTGTGATTAGCAGCGCCCTGTTTTGATTCACAATTTGACATTCTGTGTGACAAATCGAGAAATTGGATGAAATGGAGATTGAACAATTTGTAATCTAACTCCATTTAGCCACAAATTAAACAGACATCTGTTTTCTTTTCCTTTATATTGGCATGCTGACTTTTTCTCTCCCATTCCCCTGCATGGGGGTGATAATCCAGCTCTTTGCTGGTATTTGAATAGCATGTTTGTACTGATCCCTGCAGTGTGCAACTGTGTGATGCTCTTTTTCTTCCGCTCTCTGATTTTCCCCCTAGAGGACCATAACTCTCTTTATAATGTCTCCGGCATTTTTTATTCTGACTCCAACCCGTCAGCACCCAGGGGAGAGGACAGGTTGTGTATCCATCAGTCATTGTGCGTAGTCATGACATCAAGTCAGACATAAAACAGGTAGGAGTTTCAGCACTCTGATGTGCACCATATTGTAATTTGGAATTCTTTATCGCATCTTCTAGTTGCATTGGGAAAGATTAATGTTGCACCATAGCTGGGTTTGGAAACTTTTTTTTTGTCACTCTCATTGCAGAATGATGGGCAACTTCATTAGAATTAAGAAAACTTGAATGAAATCACGGTGTGGCACATTTACCAAGTGATGGACTAACATACTGTGTCCCCAAGGGGGGTCAGGTTGTAAAATATTAAGTGAATTATTGTTTTATTAAAAGTTCTTGATCAAATTAAAGCTGTTTCAGTTATTCACTACCCTTCAAGCTTGTGAGGAAAGCGCAGAATATGAGCTCTAGGTGAGATAAGCCAAGGCTTTTCGAAAGAGTCTCACAGCATCTTCAGTCTCCTTTTCCCACAGTTTACACCTCATTATGACATGAAGCTTACTCATGGATGTACGTTTTTAAAACAGTGAGTTACGACAGCTCACTCACCACCAAGAAAATGCATTAAGAGTCTCTTAACATCGAGTAAATGCATTCCTCAAAAACACACAGCAGCAATTCTTAAATTCTATGTCTCTCACCCACGTTCATGCTCTCACCAGCAGCGGTCAACCTAACTTGCAGCAGTGGTGGGCACGGCATTCATAGATCCAGAATTTCTCAGTGGGGGAGAAAAAGTAGATGTGCTTCCAGTCACTTTTCAGTGTTTATTTTAAAGTTTTTATTTAGACAAAAACATGTTAAAATATTAATCGTAGAAGAGTATTTTTACATACTGTCTCGAGTGGAACTTTAAGAAGTATATTTTGCTGATAATACTGATCTTTTAACTTAAAGCAGAACTCATCAATATCTGTATATCAACCATGGATACAATTAGAATGCAGTATAAAGGGGTCTCTTGTAGGGGCAGACTCGCAGAGAACTGTCGCCCAACGCTGCAGTTTGTGTTTTAACATCTTTTAGCTTGTTATTTTGGTGTTAGCTCCAGAAATGTACCGTTCGGTCTCACCATTCTTATCAACATTGTTTTAGATAAAGCAGGCAGCTGTATTCAGTGAAAAAGCTCTGATAAACCCACGGTGCACTACCTGCCCAAATTTTGAATGGAAGACTGTTAATTGTCATGGAGTATTTTCACATGATGGTACTGCTACTTTTAAGATAATGTACTTTTAAGTAGAGTACCTGAATGCTTTTTGTATAAGTGTTGGTATCAGCAAAAAAATACTACAATATGCAGTGTTGCACACAATAAACTGACAATCAGCCAGAACAGGATTTAAATTAGGTACCGTACAATAGAGCATATGTTGAAAGCATATTTGCTGATAAAACAGCTAGTGATATACTGTAGACTCATGAAAAAAAAAAAGTATTAATCCACAACTACATTGCCAACAGCAGAACACAGTGGTAAATTTATGATAAACCTACGTGTGAATGTTGATCATGATACTCAGCATAGTTCCATGAATCAATGAAAGCTTCAAAACCTGTGACATTACCAGTGGCACAATAGTAGGACTTTTGAAGACGTTCGCAGCATCAAATGTGATTTCTTTCTATTATTAAGGACTTTCCATGCACTTTACAGAAAAAGCTAATCACAGGAGTTTAAAGCACTGTTCAGTGTGACTTTGAACGGAAGACCTATGTTATCCCTGTTAGGCCTAACAGCTGGCGCAGGCAGACAGCTCTGTGCTGAACTGAAGCTGATTCTGCTTTGGGTTTGTTTTCCCTATCAAAAGGCTGCAGAGAATAGAGCTTTATGGAGAATTGCATTACTCTGCATAATAACAACACATTATGCACCATCCCTTGTCATCCTGTGCTAAAAAGCTCATCAGACAAATGTCTGGTCTCTCAGTTGTTATGTCATTTGTAATAATATCAAGTTTCTTTTCAGAGCAGCAACAAAGTCTGTCAAGTAATTTGTAAGGATTCTGGTTGTGTTCACACAAAGGGAATGTAATGTTTTTACTCTGCATGAAGTTAGACAGGTTACAGCTGAAGTATATTCATGTTATAACTATAAAGGTACTTGTCAGCTTACTGAAATATTATCATCTCTTTGATTAGAAATAAAAATCTGTATAATAATTTAACCCTTTCTTCTCCTCAGCATGGATAAGATGCTGGGAAATAGCACATTATAATTGTGCGATCTTCAAAAGGGGGACTTTTTTAGAACACATTCATTAAATATGATTGTGAATGTAGCATGTGTTAAATTGCAGAGAATTCTGCCAACACGTTCACTACATCGTGTTAATTTATTCATAAAGCTATCGTATTTAAAGAAACAGTTCATTATTTATGGTTCTAAGAATGAGTTGCATCAAATCAAGATCTAGAGTCTGAAGCTTTTAACTTTATTTTGAAAAGTCGTAGCTGCTTTGTACAGACCCATGCGCTTCGTTTTTAACTTTTAACTCTTAAGTGTACATTAACCAGAGATACAGTATTCTGGGGAATATAAATAGCCAAATAAAAAGAAACAATATCACATGTATGAGATTTGCTTTGATTGACAGGACTACACAGTCTAGAGACCTTTGAATCATAGCATTTGGTTTTCTTATGTATTCCTAAAAATTGTGAAGCCAACTAAATGAAGCCCTAAATAGCACTAGGAGCCCAAGAGATTCACTGCTACAGGCCTCAGCTAAATTTGCTGTCTATAGGACTCAGGACAAGCGGGAACAGAGAGCAATTCAACCAGGGGCATCTGGGCTTTCCACAACATAGGCTACTTCATATGATTTATGTGGATTCTTTTGGGTGAAAATCCCTGTTCTTTTCAGAAATGTGAGAACAGCCTGTCCATGGGGTGGAACAGACTGTCACAGAGGTTTTTGTAGTGCACAATCAGTGCACTGTAGGGCTGTACAGTCTGTTTTCAAGTTATTGAGAGTCTCTCTTGAACCTAGTTTGTCTTTGCAAAGAAAAAGGTAAAGTCTGAAAATATAGGTTGACTGTTCATTCTCAGTCTTGGAAACAAAATTATCTCACTTGCTCTTTCTGGAACTTTCGAACAAACAACGTTGCCTTCATTAGCATATTATTATCATTATATAATTTCATTGTTCATTACAAGAGGTCCTAAAGCTCAGGTTAATGGACAATTGGAACATACAGTTTCATGGCAACTGGCAAACGTCATCTGCTAATAAAGACTGTGTGATATGGTCAAAAGCTCCATAAACAAGCAAGTAAGTGGACCTTGAGCTGAGATATAATGTGTTGCCAGTGCATACAATTTCAGCTAAACATAAAAATGTATACAACAAGTAAACGAATTTCACAAGTTATTCCAACCGACATGTTTAAAGCCCCTGAAAAGCTGGTTTCAAATCTTAAGTAACAATCAAAGTTAATGTTTGGAAGAAAACATTTTTAGTTTTTCTTTATTGAGAGTTTAGCACTCAAAAACTATGAGTTTAATGAGATTTTATTGACAGTGGCAAACAACCCCACAACTGACAACACCTTTTTTTTTAACTGAGCCACCCACTTCAAACCAGTAAGAAAAGCACACACAAATATAGAAATTTCAGGTGAAATTACCAAAACTGTTGGTACTTTGGCCGAAAATTATGCGTTCATGTAGGACCACATTGCTAATAGTGAGAAGCTGTTTGACTTTCATTCGTATATTTTGGAATAATATAAAATTAGATTCTATCATAATTAGACCAGCAGCTCTAGAACTTGTCTGTTGTAGGGCTGGCACTTTTTCAAAGCCCTACAACCCTAACCCTCACTTTCAGTTTTACCTCCAAAAGGGGGATTAGATAATATGGCAAAACTATTTTTTTACAAACTGTATGAACACATGCGATTTTGCCCAGTTAGACTTTGTTGTAGCCTTTCTATGTTTCAAAATCTCATAAATTACTTTGTTGAGTACAATGTTACCATAACCGATAGAAATTATTGGCAAAACTATTACAATAGGAAAAATCTGAATTTTTCCTTTAATGTCAGGCCTTCAGTTTATAAACCTGAAGGGAGCCAATGAAATCACATGAGTGAAGTATACATTTTTTTATACATTTTATCTTGAGGGGAGTTGAACTTTAGTTTGTTTGGAATGTCATAAAAACCATATAGTAGTTGTTGTTTTTGGAGTAATTACATTATAAATTGGTATATAATCTTAATGGAATGTGCAGTCTTTAATATTGGTCCAAAACCTCTTCCTTATTGGCTTTGGAAGTAGAATATTCAGCTCCAGACGAATTACCCTGTATCCCCAGGCCTTTCATTTGTCAGCACTAATGACCACAGTTCCCTCCCTCTCGCTCTGCTGTTGTTTTACCTGTAATAATGGATTGATTTGTGACTCTGAGGCAAAGCAGCTGTGAGTGAGTGAGAGAAAGTTTGCATTGAACTCATTAAAGTTTGTATTATCCAGTGTTTAGCACACTGATTATAGCAAAAGGAGCCATCTGCTTTGGGGAACATGGCTCCCATTACAGCTCTGTATAATTTACCAAACAAAGTTTGTCGCTCCTGTCAAAAATCAGCAATCTTGAACCAGCAACCCATAGGGGTAGAGCTGTGTCACATGGTGAACTGAAATATGTAGGTGCATCTCAAGAGATTGAATATTATGTAGATGATGTTTTCATGGGGTCATCCTTGGTGCTCTCTGTGTGAGTTAAATTAATGCAATTAGCTATTAGACTTGTTCTCATTAAAGGACAATATCATATACTATTTCTGGAGGCCCTTCCTCTGGACGACATTAGCATATTTGTCTTAGCCCAGTTAGCATTCTGGTCTGGTATTCAAGAAATCACATGGTTTTTAGGGTTGTAAGGAGTACTAATTATTTTTTTTATACTACTATACTAATGTTCACCTACCTCTTACCCTCCTCACCAAAGAAAGGAGGTGAGAAAGGCAAGGGTGTTCAAATGCTTAAAAGGAAAATGTAGCGCATTTTAGGTGGATGTCCAGTTAATGTTCATGGTAAATGCAGTTGACCGAAGCAATAAATTCCTTAGTGCATGCTAAATTGACAGAGAAGGCTGAGTTTACTCAATAGCTCTTTCTGTTCAATAGAAAATAAAAACAAGATAAAACAGGAGAGTAAAAGTTACAGTGCAGCGTAATTAAAAGGAAGTGGCAAACAAAAAAGTCTTCAGCCTTGAAACAAGAGAGTTGCAGCAGATCTGTAGTTTTCTGGGAGTTTGTTCCATATATTTGGAGCATAAAAACTAAATGCTGCTTCTCCATGTTTAGTTTTGACTCTGTGGACTTAAAGCAGTCCCAGATGACCTGAGAGGTCTGGATGGTTCAAAACATAGCAGAAGATCAGAAATGTACTTTGGCCCTAAACCATTCAGTGCTTTATAAATCAACAGTAGGATTTTGAAATCAATTCTTCGACAGAGAGGAAGCCAGTGTAAAGACCTCAGAAGTGGAGTGATGTGATCCACTTTCTTGGTCTTAGTGAGGACACGAGCAGCAGCGTCCTGAATCAGCTGCAGCTGTCTGATTGTTTTAGAGAGACCTGTAAAGACACCATTAGAGTAGTTAAGTCTACTGAAGATAAATGCATGGACAAGTTTTTCCAAATCCTGCAGAGACATAAATCCCTTCATCCTGTATATATTTTTAAAGTGGTAGTAGACTGACTTTGTAATTGTTTTTATGTGGCTGTTGAAATTCAGGTCTGAGTCCATGACTCCAACAAGTTTTCTGGCTTGGTTTGTGGTTCTAAAGGAACACTCCACTTTTTTTTAAAATAGGCTCATCTTCCAAGTCCCCTAGTGTTAAAGAGTTTTACCGTTTTTGTCCAGCGGCACAATGTTATTACGCAGTGCCTGAAAGTAGTCCCCAGCTAGGTAACTTCCAATGTGACCGGCACTAAGTTTGTGTTGTTGCAGAGAAAGTTTCAGGCATGCATCCGGCAAATTAGGTAGTGGATTTACCTTGATCGGGGTGATCGACCCTTGCCATCGATGTAAGACCTGGTCCCACTCGCTACAACACAAGCACTCACTTTCGGGCGATATAGGTTGGCAAGACCCATATTTGCACCACCAGTTCGAATTTGCTCTACTCGTCCCTTCTGCCCCAGTTTGTTCAGCCACACTTTCTTGCCTTTCATGTTCCAAAAGCTCCTCTTCAGTGTATTCCGGTTCAAATAGATACAGTTCAGGATCTGCACCAAAGTAAATATCTTCTCTTACAAACATCTCCATCCGTCATCACGTTGGTCACGTTGATGGAAGTTAGACTATTTTCAGGCCCTGCGTAATATCAATGCGCCGCTGCACCCATGATACCGCAGCTGCTTGACTATTATGCAGGAATGAGAAAACAGTTCCTTGCCCTTTCGGTGTAGAAAATCGCTACTTTTCATTTTCAGTTGGTCTTAGCACACGATGTGACTAAAGAAGAGTCAAGTTTTAAATAGGAAAGTGTCTTTGGTCATTTTTGAACGAGATGCTAATGGTCTAATCCTAATGGTCTAATCATAGCTTGTATTGGACCATAGTCCCCTTATGCCACTGTCTGTGGATGTCATTGAAGACTTCAACAAGAGCAGTCTCAGTGCTGTGTTGTGCTCAAAAAGCTGAGAGGAAGACATCAAAACAGCTGTTTAATGTCAAGAAGTTGTTCAGCTGTTGAAAAACAGCATTTTCAATGATTTTACTTAAAAATGAGAGGTTTGATATAGGCCTATAACTGTTCAATAGTGACCCATCTAGATTGTTTTTTTTAAGAGTGGCTTGATGACTGCAGTTTTCAGGACCTGTGGGAAGACACCTGAGGGAAGAGACATGTTGACAATTTGTAGAAGTTCTGAGGCCATGGAATTAGAAACGTTTTTGGAAAAGCCTGTTGGCAGAATATCAAGGCAGCAGGAGGAGGATTTCAGATGTTGTATAATCCAAGTTTATATGGCAAATTGTGTCATGCCATTTGAATTGATTTTAAAATCCCTGCTTTTCTTCACATGTCTCCTGTAGTGATGCTGTGGTCATCGTCCTCCTTGGCTGTGTAGCTGCTTCCTGCAGATCCTCTTATCTCAACTCAGGCCATTCCTACAGCTGTCTTTATAAAGATGTGTCATTAAAAGTTTGTCCATTTAGTCGGTAACCAACATATTGTAGTTACAAATAGCTGCAAAGGGGAACCATCCTTTGTCTTTTACAGTGTTAGGCAGACACAGCCTTTGATTATGTACAGGTTTTGCCCAACAGAAAAAATCATGGAATGATGCCTCTGGTCTCATGCCTTTTATTTGATCCTGTTCTGTGCATAGTTCAAAAAGCTGATTTTTTTTAATCCGTACTGCAACAAGTTGAATTACAAAAATTTAATAGCATTCAATTTCACAAACGTATATGACTGATATTCTCACTTTCTTGGTGAGTGTCACTAACAAGGTAAATCTTTAGAGTGTGGTTGCATACCAAATTCCCATTTAGTAAAAGCATCTTAAGGCTGAGAGGATCTTAGTCCCACTGTAACTCCATGGACTAAGATCATTTTAAGCCTGAAGATGATGTGGGGAAATGAAGCCCAGTCTAGTAGGGATTAATGTTGCAAAACATTTTGTGCCACACACAAAGGGCATGTCTTGCAGTAAATTCTTTCATTCTAAAAATCCTGAGGCAATAACTCTTCTTAAACATCTTATCATCTTATTATACCATAACTTGACGAGCAAGCTTGGACTGTGCGAGCGAGTGTTGAGCAGTTGCGAGCGCATAGGGAGGGTTGAGCTCGCGTTTTTCACAGCCCTGTGCACGCAGCGCAGAAATGCTCCCATGCGCCTGGTTTTATGTGTGTTTTGAGACTAATTAAACGCATACTTAACCAAGTTGTTTTAGCTGCCTAAACTTAATCCAAATTTAAAGCTAAATGAATTACATTTTATTGCCTCAGTAAACATAACATTTACGTATTATCACCATATAAAGTTTTTATGGCAAACCTTATCACATTGCCTTCACATCCAGAAGACATACAACAACATATTTGGAATTTCTGGTCACCTGATGACTGTAAGTCCAATAATAATAGTTGTCTGTGGGTTTAACACTCTGAGTGACCCATTTCACTGTACACAGTAATTTGACAGATTTGTGCAACCACGGAGGTGGATGATCAAATAACATTTTGTATATGGATAATTTTGGAAGGCAGTGACAACCTAATTTTGGTAGGTCATTTAAGTATGAGGAATTAGGGCTCCATTCTTCAAATGTCACACCGCAGTCTGAAGCTGCTGATCATCTTAAATCATCTCTGTCTTTGTGGAGTGCTCGGGGATGAAGTTGGAGAATGCATATATCACGTTGCTGTTTTCCTGCATCACTGGATTTGCTACAAAGCTGACTAAAGATTTTCAGGTGCCTTAATTCATTTAGAAGTCAATTTTAGTGTCTGATTTAAGTGCCTGCTCCATTTGTTTCAGCTAATAAAGCCAGCAGCTTCATAGGGATAAAAAATGTTCATTACCTTTCAAAGTTCACTGGGTTTTTATCTGTCCTGTTAAGAGGGTTTTAAGTGCCTTGTTAAGTTACCCATTAATTCAGGCCATATTGATCTCACACGGCCGTTGGAGGGCTGGCCAAATATCATATTTTTGAAAACTTCCTCTTGACTCTGTAAAATGCTTACATGCTAATTATTTTTGAAATGCTGGACCTTCTACACCCCCTTCTTCCACTGGTGATCGATATTGTTTGATATTTCTCCGCACATGGTCATTATTTGTGTCACTGCTGCAATTACTGCATGGTGGGTATTGATGCAAAGCATTTGGTTGTCTCCAGGGTTTTACACTATGTGAGTTAAACGTGGGACAGAAGATTTAGCGCTGATCCTCTGCTAATTGTTTGAGTTTTTATCATCGGCTCGCCTCTTACCTCAATTCTTGCTCCCTTCTTTGTGGATCTTTCTGTCAATAGTTTGCTCAAGCATTGTATAATCTCGCACTTCAGTGATTTTCTGCCATTCAGACATCTTTTCACACTTTCGGTGATGTCCACTCATTTATTTCTGCTATAACAATCCAGTAACTTACTATTCCAGTGTGAGCACCGTGTGTGTGAAAAAAACTTTTCTGTAGCATAATAGATCAATGACAAAAAACTGTCAAGATTCAAAAATAGTTTCTTCCCTTCTCCATCACAAGCAAGTTTCCGACAGCATTACAACCGCTCTAACTTTCTCCCCCCCACCCCACTTTTCACAGATGAAAGTTTCTCTTCTCCTCTTCTCCCCACTCTTCTCCCTGTTCACTGCCTGCCATAAATATAGACACGACTTTGGTATTTTGTAATGCTATTTACATTCAGCCCTATCCATTTCCTTGCCTGTCAGGCAACATAGTCAATTATATGTATGTCTGCAAGCAACGCTCCATACCTCCCTCACATCCAGTGATGTAGAGACAAATATAGAGACGGATAAACATCAAAATAAACTTGAGCTCCTTAACTGAACCCACTCTAATATATGCGTAAAGCAATGATATGTATACGGTCAAAACATTAAACATTTGAATCTTTTCATCTGACTCCAGTTTCAGTATTCTACCTTGATAGCCACTAAACTGCTGCACTCCATTACTTTGACCCAAGCCTAAAACAGTTTCCTTCAGAGATTTCCTCCTTCACACACGAAGAGGGTCTGATGTTGGCTTGTTTACGTCTGCCACTTGATATGTGTGTGTCTTTTTTGCTTCCTTTTGTTTTGCATAGTTGCGTGCGGTGCAACATCTTTTTTTCTGCAATGAAGGCTGTTGATTAGGTGGACATAGTCATCAGAGACATTCTTCTGGCAAAAGTTGATATGAATCTAAAAAAACATATCTAACATAAGTCAACGGAAAATAATCCCTTTAAAGAGTAACTACACCCAAAAGTTGATAAACTTGAATTTATTATTTGTCTCAGATAGAACAAAATAATTCTTGCCAACAGTTAATTACATATGGGTTGGTAGATTGGCAGCTGGTTAGTTCTGACTACTGCCAGTCATGTCGCTATCCACATTTCACCATGCGGTGGTCAAATATAGTGTCCCCTCGTGTTGTCACACATTACGTAGCCCCAAAGCTACTCCTCACACAGATGTTTATGCCCCACTCCGCTGTAGCATTTTTTACTGGAAGAGAGGGTCCTAGCATTATTTGATGGTGGACTTATTCCTTAAATATGCGTTGTTTCATAAAAATGATGTTCCCGTGGTTATACTAGAGCCGTACTTTAACATTTGGCATCGAAAAAATTACTATGCACTGAAAACAAAACTGGAAGTGAAAAAGGAAACATTGGCATAGGAACATTTGTAGCCTATTGGAAAAAGTTGTATTGGCACTGGAACAAGTATTGGAAATGAATACAATAAAACCTGCATTAAAAAATATTATTTTATTTTATTTTGATATTTTTCGCATTCTGATGTGTTTTTCAATGACAATGTTCAGAAATGTTTCTTTATGTCCCTCTTATTTTAGTGACTGTTGTTTTTTCACAATCACTTTTTTTTCGGCGTCACTGGTTTTCAGTTACATCTTTCTATTACTGTTTTGCCGTGCCAAGGAGGGGTCTGAGGGGAGGTGGTGGGGAGGGCGTTATTTACATATAATCTGCATACTAAGGAGAGCACTCTTGGTACTCTTCCTGAACCAGCCGTCCTCTCATCCGCTCTGAAGCCTCTGGCATCACCACAAACCCACGGCAATGGCTTCCACAAGTTCACCGGGAACTCTCAAACAGCAAGCAAGTCTATTTCTCTCTGCCGCTCTCTCTGCATAAAAAACACCCACTAAGACTGCGTTTCTCACAAACCACATTTACAGTGGGTGGTTTCTGCTCTCCAGCCTCAAGGGGCAGTAATGAGCCCATTACAGCTTAGTGCACCAGAATGAGGCGAAGAAGACGCCACAAAAAACCCCTTCGCAGTGGACAAAATACATAAAATATGTAATCACAACACTGTCTCTAAATTACCAAAAATATAACTTTTGCTTACCTAAATGTGATTTCTTAACTGTTTTAATTTCATCTACTTTGTAGATAAAAAATTACTTTACATTGTGCTCTTATATTGGCCAAACCCTTTTTTCTTCTAAGGTGAACATACAAATATTCAAAAGAGATAAACACACAATACATAAAATAGGAACCACAATAGTCTTGCTGCAATTTCTCGTTACTTATTAGCTTCCATATACACAGATAATGATATATCTAAACTAAAATTGGCAAAAGATATTGGCTAGGTCGATGTATCAGTTGGGCAATAATTTATGCAGTCTATACAACGGCTTTAGTCACCAATTCTGACCATGCAAAGCCAAATGGGCCATGGAAGACCAATTCAATATAATGGAAGTGCTGCTGGATGAAAGTGGGGAAGCATAAACTACATGTGTTTATAGTTTCCCAGGTTAGTGCTGCCACTTCAGTATATTACTAATGCGCAGCCTTTTTACATATTGTCACAATTTTATGAAGTTTACCACCTTCATTAAAAGTCAAAAAGTGGGTTTAGATACCAGCATGTGGCAATTTTTATTCAGAGAGAGGCTCCTGTCAACAGACCTACTTTTCTGCAGTGACAAATGACTAAATATTACAGCACACAAACAAATGCAAAATGGATTCCAACTGTCAGGCGATGCATGACTGAAAAAATATTTGTGACTTTTGTTAATAAAAAAAATAAAACATAGAATCTAATTTAGTTAGGGAGATATTTTGTTTGTAGTTTGTGAGTGCAGAAATGTACATACAGTTACACATTTGTTAATCTCATATGATTTATGTGAGGTTCATATTACAGACTCTATGGGCTGTGGAGACACACAAGTTGATTTGTTGGAGTCGGGGGCAGTTGGATATGAAGGATGAACCCTGCTTGAGTTAGACTGCACCTTCAGATAATGTCAGTCACATATGATATCTAGTCTTTTTAAGAATGCATTTATATTTAATAACATTAATGAGGTTATAAAATGTGTGAAATCTGAAATATTTTTAAGCTTTGACATATAGACGAGCGCGTATTTAGAATGTGACGCATGAGGTGGACTTAAAAATAAGATTAGCTCATCCTTACGGTCAGGCTACCTTTTTCCTTTGGTGTGTCCCGGGAGTTCAGGCCTGGACACGCCAGCATTTAAAATGGTGAAATGAATTTCAATGGAATCGCTACAGTTAGTGAATTCACCCGCGTGACCAATAGCACCTATAGGAAGTCATCTCGAAAATGCTGACCACTGAGATAGTCGAACTATAGTAGGCTGCGTTATTGGCTGCGTTGCACCATCCTCTTTCCTTTAAGTATAAACTGCTCCACAAAACAGGAATAGTTGGAGACAGGTAAGAGACCGGAGTTGGTGGAAAAAAAAAAAGTCTTTTGAATTAACTACGTGAACTTATTGAACCGTTAGCGCCTTTGTGATGTACAGTCCTGATTTGAAAATGCCAGGTCAGAGTGAACAGCACAGTACTGAGAAAATGAAAAGAAGCTTGGGCAACTATCGTGACTAACTAGAGCAAGCATATTCCCGGCTGGCTAGTCCAGCCCACTTCCTTGGGCAAGATACTGAACCCAAAATTGCTCCTGAAGGCTGTGCTTCGGTGTGTGTGTGTGTGCCATCAGTGTATGAATGGTGTGAATGTGACATGTAGTGCAAAGTGCTTTGAGTGGTTGGAAGACTAGGAAGGCGCTGTAGAAGTACAGTCCATTTCATGCAGTATTTGTTTAGTTTTTATATATGGTGTCAACTTGTGGCATGACATGAAGTGATTATGAATGAATTATACATTGAACGCAATCTGTAAATGAAGACATTTTTGTGTTATTGTAGTTGCTTTTACTGTGACTTTCCACTCTGTGAGCAATACAAGGCACACATTTGAAAAGCACACCTTATTCAGTAATTAAGACTTCCTTATTAAATTCCGTCCATGTCAAAATACATCAAAAAAAAAGAACATTTTAATCTTGAGAAAAACCCTTCCTAGTGCTGTATGCCCTGGGGCTTCCCTTGCTGTGTGTCTTTGGCTTGCAACTCATTAGGCCTGTAGAAAACACCCTCACGCCACTATTTGGTTTATTCTCTATGTAAAATTCTGTGTTCATAAATTGTTTATCACATACATAACAATTGTTAAAAATCAAAGCCTTACTCTCCAGGTAAATAATTTAGTACATAAAAATTTCAGAAAACATCATCAGGATTTGCAAAAACACCCTAAAGACTTTATATTTTCTTCTACCAAAAATGTGCAGCTGCTACCTCCAGACCTATGAACTTCTTTTAGAGGAAAATGGCATTGATGCACGATCTTTCCTTTGTGGAAATGATGGATACCACACATTGGAAGGACTAAATTGCCACAATTTGTTTAGATCCTTGGCAGAGAATATTTTGCATTAATGAAGCATTATCAATCATTAGCATGAAACTGTGTGTGAGCCTGTGTGCAAATTAGTCTCCCATTTTAGCCAGAGATGTGCTTCTCATAAAAACGAAAACACATATGTCTTGTCAGCCGCAATCCGCCCAAGTCTAGAAATTTGAATAAGCCAAATAAAATGTGTTAGCGTGCCTGAGGCACAGTGCTTATCGTGTTTCTGGGAGAAGTGTTGACAGCATGGCTGAAAAACTAACACTTTTTACCAATGAGTACAGTTTATCAGCATTGACTGTAAATTTGCAATAGCTCAATCACTATGATTACACTGTGAAGCGATGACGCTTCATAAGACCAACAAACAAGTGACATGATCCTTTGGTCCCTTCTATAACGTTTCTACCTATGCGATAGTTCCCATGCATTCAAATTCTCTCTTTCTGCCCCCTTAAAAACAGATGACAGCAGAAAGCATCATAAATAAACCCGAGGCAACGAACAAAAAAAACAGTAAGACCTGGTTGAGAAAACAAATGAAAGTCAAATGGAAAAACACAGCGTCGCTGTCCCCCCGCCCCCCTGTTACCCCCTTTTTGTCATTCTCTCCTAATAAATATAGAGGACTAGGAACGGCTAAAACTCCGGAAAATAATTAGTCTCTGTAGGGATGAGAAGGAAAAGGAGACATGTAAACCAAGAGGAGAGGGATGAAGAGCGAGGCAGAGACAGCTTTTTTCATCGCCATTCTGTGCAAAGCCTTTTTTCTTTATTCTCAGTGAACACAAGCATCATTTCGTTTCTCCTACCTGTGATATTTGGCTCTGTTTGCTCTGATTTTAGCAGTTTGTAATTATTGTAACTACCACAGTTTTGGTGGCACAGGGGGAACTAAGATTTACTCTCTCTCCTCTAAGAGCTTTTCTGGGCAGGCCGATTTGACGGAAACATGAATGTCAGATGTGAAGAAAATAATACCCACTTGATTTTAAATACCAAAGATGATGTGCTACTTTCTGACTGACTGTTCAGCTGCATGAAACACCTGCAACGAAATCCTCCTCATGCTTGACTATGAACAGATTTCCAGGACTGTAAAATATGCTTTTAATGATGATCTGCAGCATTAAGAGTCAGCTTTTTTGAAGTAAATGGTGATGTTTACATAGATCATCCAACATAGTGTCTTCAAAGAGAGCCGCATTATCCTCCTATCACGCTCTAGCCAATATAGTGAACACTGCTGTCTGCGACTTGGCAGTCTCTCTGGTCCTGACGCTTCCCACATGCAAATGAAATAGACAGTATGACATTTAAGTAAGCCACGCCTTCGCCTTTGACTTTACCCTCCCCAAGTCTCTCACTCGATGTCTTATCTTGGAAACTGATGCAAGCAGTCCTCACCATGAGGGCTTTGGCAGTGGATTCTGCAGAGGAACACTATGTATCATTCACTCATGTTGAAACACCAGAGTGGCAAAATAGCCTGCAGTCAGGCCCAGTGTGGAAGAGAGGTCGTCATGTCTGTTAGAAGTATTTGTAAAGGCGCCTCTTGTGGCAAATCACAAGGACTCATGCTGTCTCATTGAATTCTCTGGGCTTTTAGAGGGATCCTGCTGAGCTGAAAGCCATCTGCACAATTTGTGGTCAGGCCACAGATTGAACAAAATTGGGGACAACAGATGAAATGTATTTTTACACCTCAAATTAAGTTTGTTAACTTTTTGAATCTTTGTTTCCTTTGAACTCTTTCAAGACGACTCCACAATAAAGGCGAGATCAGAAACAGGCCTGACCTTTTAAGTCCCCGCATAGTTTCTTTAGGCATCTTTCATATTTATAGAATTTGAGCACTGGTCTCTTTAAGTCAAAATCTCTGCAGCATATGAAAAATGTACAAGCCCCAGCTGTGTATTACAACTGCGTAATACAGCCTCGTGTTGTGTCGAGTAGTAGTCCTATCAACCCTAGAGAGGCCCTTCTCATTGGCGCACTACTGATAGCTTCCAAAAAATCAGTGCCTCCATTCACTTCAAGGTATTTAAGATAAGGCCCGGGTGGAGATGGCGAGAGGGCGGGGGGGCACGACTGTATGGGATTTCCCATAAGGCCTGGAACTGAGTGAACAATGCTCCTGCAGAAACAGAAGTGCGGCTGCATACAGTATCATGGGACTTCAAACTAAAACCCTTGTGGATGTCGTTAGCCAATCAGCCCCTCAGAGATCTTCATTCAATCAAGACATGCTCCTCCCCTTTTACAGCTCAATAATGTTGTATTCAGAATGGCAGACATCTTCTTTGCTTTAAAATAAAATCATCCCGACAAACATAATCCCTAGTTGAGGTTTATGTACTGAGGAATTTAAAGGCACCACATTGGTGCCAAATTGGATATTGTCAGCCTTTCAATGTGCTCACATAAGTCCTATAATATATTAGAAAGGGCCTTAAAACACAGGCTACAGTTAACACATCATCCATCCTGTCAGCAATACAGGATTCCTGACCTGTGGCAGCAGAACTAGCATGCAGCCATTTGAACATTTGTGACCAGTCATGGAAAGTAGGGATACAAATCGGTTCTGGGGCATTTTTAGTTATTCGCTGATTCTGAAAGTGTAGTCTCCAAGCTTTCCAACGATGTGTAACACATTGAAAGCTGCTAATATTTGAAGAAGTTGTGGCCATTTGAAGGTAGACACTCAAAAAAGCTCAAAAGGGAGAAAACGGCCTCTAAAGATTGTGCAGTTGTCACCTGTTCTCACCTGCTTGGAGTGACAATAGGGCTCATTTACATCTCATTTAGATAAGCCATACCCCCTGTAAAGCTCCCCCCCTGTAAAGCTGCATGGTTGCATAGCAACGACAGACACAACGGGAAAAATCCAACCGCATACTATAAGTAATAAAGGATTATTAGCATCACATTCAATTCAAGAATGCTAACAGGCAGGTTTACGTGGGCTATGTCATTCACACCAGTCAATTCAAGCAACTGAAGCATTATTCAAATTCATAGCAGATGCTAACATTACCATCTAAAAGCCCATTATAGTAATGGGGGGTTTTGGCAAGTGATACGATGCTAACGATTACAATTAAAATGACAGTCCTGAGCTAGCTAATAACAATAGGCAGGTATGGGAAGGTCTAAACATGGACTAAACATGAGATAACGTGTACGTGTTCTTAGAATGAACACAAAACTACAAACTATGATGTTTATGGAAACTCACGCCATAAGAAACAGAAACAGATTCTTGCAGATCTCGCTGCCTCCAATGAAATAAGGCGTTCAGGCACACTTTCTCTTTGTCGGGGTCTTCTTTGTGGATGTAACCATCTCAGAAGTTTGCACTGTGCATCTGTTTGCCTCTAAATGTCCAATAATTCGCATGTCCTGCCACTCTTTTTCCGCAGCTAAAGAATCCAGCCATATGTTGTACATTATGTCTGGAGAAAGCTTCTTGCTACGGGACTTTCTTTTCTCCTCATGTAGCATTTACTTATTATGCCGCTTTCATCGTCCCTCACGGCCACAGTTCAGCTCGTCTGCGATAATCTTTGCGGCGTAGTGCTGCCCTGGTGAAAATCACAAGTATGTGAGGTATCTTTAAGAGAGTATTCTAATAAAAAGGCCTTCAGGTAAGTTGCAGAGACAGAAGCTTTGTGCCAGTGGGGAGAGAATGACTTTGGTGTCTGGCAGAAGTCCCCAATCCCCCAGTGGGAGAGGGTAGAATTTACATAACTAACATCTTGATTTGCTGTAAAGTGAAATTAGGGCCTGCGCGATGTTCAATTAACTCCACGGATCTTCTTGTAATTAAAACTCAGCGGTCCCCCACTGTCAATAATCCTGTGCCAGGAGAGAGAGAGAGAGACAGAAAGGTGGAGAGGGAGATTGAAGTGGGGGGGAAGAGAGAAAAAAACTAGAAAGAATGACTGCTGCTTCATCATGTTTTCATCAGATATGACCTTGGGAGTCATAGTGGTGGCGCTGAAGATGTAGCTGGAGAAGAGCCACACTATCCATAAGTTGAAAGTTAATGTTAGGAGCATTGGCCATCGTGGCCCTATTATAGTGCCCTTGCCAGCTGTTGTATTGAGATGAGTAGTTGCATTGCTGGCCCCTAATGAGATGTCTCTCCTGAAATTGATTACATAGGGGAGGGATTTTGTTGGGCTGTATGATGCTTAGTACCTTTGCTTTTATGTTAACTATTTTCTATTCCATCACAGGTCCCTTGCTCTTTGGTAATTGCTGTAATTCCAGCATTTAAGTGGCTAAGGGACTAAACACTGTTTTTTGTTATTTTGTATGCCTCTAGAAGGATTACACGAGTGAACTTATTTCTCAATAATCACCTCTGTGATTCCTGTTTTTGATTGTTGGGCAGTCATGGTGAGGCATTGCTGAGTAGTGCTGGAAATGCGGTCTCGGTTCTATGCTGCGATTTAGTATAGACAGTTGAAACACTTGTGTCATTATGATACACTGCTATTCTAAACCTGCAAGTTAGTAGCCATGTTTTTCTTTAATGCAAGCAATTAATCTTTATTATACATTTACCTGGAAAGAGCAAAGTGACAGAATGGCAGCATCTGTAGTCTCTCCTCTCCTTCTCCTATACAATGCATCTAAAATGGCTGTTTTATGGGATCAGTTATAGAATTTTAACTAAGCCCATAATCCCTAAATTGATAAAAGTGCCTGCAAATGTACTGCAATGTTTAATTCATGAGCAATAATATGCAAGTAATAAATCCAAATACATGAGAAAGGTCCCAAAACATCTGCAACATCATGCTGGCTGACTTTTAAGATTCTTTCAGTTGTTTCGGAGATTGTGTGTTTGCTGATTGTTTTATGTTTCATAAAGATAAAAATAAGTGCGAACTCGTTGACTTCTATTAAATGCATTGCAAAACATTTGAAAACAAGATGTCAAAATCCAATTGATGAAAAGATTATTGCATATCATGGATTAAACATGTATTTGCTGCATTACTTTCATTTACATTTATTTTCCTTTTGGTTCGTGAACTTATTGATAAGACAAATGCAGCATTATAAAATATCTTCAAAATCAATTCTAAAAGATACAGCCAGTGCAGTGTCTTAACAGATTCTTGCAAAAGCATTCTAAACTAGCTGTAGTTTTCTTACAGACTTTTTAGGTAATCTGGTAAAGATGGATTTATTTCAGTTCAATTAAATTTTATTTATATAGCCCAATATCACAAATCACAATTTGCCTCAAAGGGCTTTACCATCTGTATAACACATGACACCCTCTGTCCTTAGACCCTCGATTCGAATAAGCAAAAACTACCCAAAAAAATCCCTTTTAACAGGGAAAATAAAATGAGCGAAATCTCAGGAAGAGCAGCAGAGGAGGGATCCCTCTCCCAGGACGGACAGAAATGCAATAGATGTCGTATGTACAGAATAAATTTACAACAGAAAATCAAAGTATATATAATTATAATGATAATATAATAATGTGGGTTGCAATACATAAGTTCAGAGGACGAATCCAGAAATTATAGTATATACAATTATGATGAAAATGATGAAATTGTAATATATGTATATGTATGATGAAAAGTGTAGAATGTAAAACATGAGGGAAGAGGATCGATCCAGAAGGACAACTGAGCAGCTCCAGGTGGGGGCGGCAGGTGGCCCGCAATCACAGATCCAGATTTCACATTTCCGGAGGCAGAAATGCCTACAATACAATCGTCTAAACGGCTAGTAATAAAAGCGTGAGTGAGCATTTCATCTTTCTGAGTTACAAAGGGTCTGACCTTGGTAATATTCGTAAGATGAAAAAGACATGTTTTATTGACCTTGTTAAAATGGGATTCAAAATTTTAATCAGAAGTGAGTGCAGTTTTTCTATTTCTATTAAAAGAAGCTCAGTTTTTTCCTCATTTAGCTTTAAAACATTTTTACCCATACATACATTGATGTCATTGAGACAGGCAATGAGAGCATGCAGTGCATTGGGGTCATTTGGCGAGACCGAGATGTAGTACAGATGTGTATCATCAGTTTAAAAATGTTCTTTGACATGGTGATGGTTAATAATGTTTCCAAGTGGGAGCATATAAAATGAAAACAAAATTGAGCTGAGAATGCTTCCCTGAGGGATACCCTATTCAATAGCATGAGTCTCTGATAAGCACCCAGGCTGACAAAAAACTGTCTACCAAAATCTGACTGAAACCGAGCACGGTCAGAGACACCCACCCATTTCTCAAATCTGTCAATTAAAATGTCGTGGTCGATTGTATCAAGTGGTGCACTGAGGTCTAACAGAAGACGGACAACAACATTGTGTGCATCCACAAAAACTATCAGGTTGTTTACAACTTTCCGTTGGACAGCCTTCATGCAGTGGTTCG
Organism: Coreoperca whiteheadi; assembly: GCA_011952105.1. Lineage (NCBI taxonomy): Eukaryota > Metazoa > Chordata > Actinopteri > Centrarchiformes > Sinipercidae > Coreoperca > Coreoperca whiteheadi. The sequence goes on along the minus strand of CM022472.1, from coordinate 29,949,039 downwards.
CTTGATAACAGATTAGAGTTTTTCTAAATTGCTGTTGTTTGTTAGATGAACAAGTAGTTGATTAAAACCAATTTTCTCTAAAGGTTTACCAAGGAAATGTAGATTAGAAATGGGTCTGTAGTTGTTTAGCTCTGAGTGATATAGATTGGATTTCTTGAGGAGAGGTTTTACCACTGAAGCCTTGAAAGCTGTGGGGAAGATACCTAAATTAGGAGAGGAGTTCATTATACTTGTTGTTACACATGTGGAAGACCTGGTAATTACACTTACGGCCACTTCTGACATCATATCAAAGGATAGCTTGCAAATAAATGGGCTGCATATATTACATATATATTAAATGCTTCATCCTTTCTCTGGAATGCACTCACTCTGTGGGATCACAAGTGTATGCATTCTACTTATAAAAACCCTAACACAAAACTGCCTGGTGTGAGCTGTATGTGCACATTGGGAAATAATGTGCATAGTCCAACTCCTGCTAATTGTAAAGAACTGCATCCTGTTCATTTTACATGAGTTCACAGACAGGATTAGATTAATGATCCATGTATATAAATAGGTTTAGGCAGTGAATGTGTAACAGTAGGCCTTTATAGGATTGGAAGCATCAGCTACTCTGTTGGCAGCGTCTGTCCACTCGGGACCGTCAGAAGAAGCAGAGACCTTCCGTGAAGCACTGTTCGTGGATATCATAGATGCTGACAGTATTGGGGGCTGCGGGTGGTGGTGGGGAGCAAAAAGCAAGATACCGCCTAAGGGCCGCACAGACGCATCCCCCTTTGAAAGAACATTTTCTTTAATCACAAGAAAAGTTAATCCTCAATCAATGAAAATGTAAAGCAGTGGCTTTCTGTTCTATTTGTGCTGATAGCAGCTTAAAGGATTGCTATTGAGGGGCTCAGACCGCATTTGCAAGTGCCTGGCACCACGCCTCCTCATGTCTCGCCCAGCACACACACAGGGGAAAAGGCTTACTTTTTTCATGCATCTATTAATGCCCAGCATTTTACCAAATGCTAGTTCGTGAAGGCAATTAGAGATTGTTTGCCTGATATAGTAATGGAACCACCCAGTGTGGTTAGAAATGTGTTTTTGTTCGAAATTTGGATCCTGGAGCATGCTTTCCATGGCCTTATTGTTGAGGAGTTAGCAATACATATTAGCATCAAATACATAATGAATGTAATTTCAAAGGCTGCTGCTCTTGTATCATACTCATCTCTTTTCTTTTTTCCCCTTTAATGTCTTAAGATCAGGGGTGTGCTTGTTGTTGTAGCTATATTTTGTTTTGCTGACACCAACAATTCTGCAAAGTCATGAGAATGCACTGCAGCTTGTTATGGTAATACTTTGTCAGCTAGCGTGTCAGACCCTGATAAGGAAAGTCGAGACATTATTCACCCTTGAATCGTTATGGCTTTCACTAAGCAGCTCACTTTAAAGGCCCCTAAGGAAGGTTGCATTAAAGGGAATCAGGTTATGGAATAATAGGCAATAGGCAACATTAAAGTTGCATTTATGCATGCTGCAATTCTTAGTGTGTATTGATGATAAACTGCAGCTTAAACTCGTATATGTATAACTCGTTTAACCCTTACATTTATGTGTCAAAGTATTTCTTAACCTTTTCTTTGCTGCTTTTTATTCATCATTTCAATTCTCTGCTACTTTGGGTTTTAGAACAACTTTGAACCTTAATTTAAAGATGCTATAAAAGCTACCCCCAAATCACAGTCTGTCCTGGTACTTACAAGACCTACTTACAAGATACCAGATAATCTTATTGATGCTGAATGAGTGGATTCATTTGTTATCACGTGAACACTCCTCATTTTGTCCACTATAAATCACATATGTGTGTGCCTCCAAGAATGTCTCAAAACTGATAAAGGTTTCCTCCAATTTAACGTAGTCAGATTTGCCACCTGTTTGTCTAGCTGCTGGGACCTTTTTTTTTTTTTTTACCTCAAAAACACTTAATTATGCATCATCTGATGCAGTTTTTGTGATAGCATTATGGAATAGTTAGAAAGGTTTCCAGGATTTGAATTATTTTTTGGTGAGAAAACCATGTGTGCTTGTTTACGTTTGCATGCGTGCACAGAGAATAACTCACTTGCTTTGGATAAAATGGACGGCTACATTGCTTGTGTAGCTGGAAACATTTATTTATCTATTTGTTTGTTTATTTGACAGGGACAGTCCAATCACACATAGTTACGAAACAAAGTTTGCAGCTGATGTGATGCACAGAGAGTTTACAGCAAATGCTAATTTTCTGCTCCCGTCCCTGGTAGGGCTTTTCTAAAATAACACATCATTAAACAATGATGCTCTTCCACTGGACCTTAAACCCTTTAAGGATCTTCTCTATGTCTGGTAGAGCAAAATTTTAACTTGTAATATCTTGCTTAAAAATTATTTGTAGCTACTTAACCTGATTGAGCCATCTCTAGCACTATATTAAGTGCACCACTTTATTTTGGAACTCTAACCTTTTCAGGTGGCTTCTTTCCAGGATGTTAGCTGCAGAAAAATCTCTCTTGGCATGTGGCCTGATTATGGTTGCAGCATTGCTCTCTCTGGCAATGTCGGTAAATTGGTCCATCACTTTAGTCCAGCCTGAGATATCTCAACAACTAGTGGATGGATTGCCCAAAAGATTTGTACAGATTTTGCTTATTTTTTACTTTTGCCCCAACAGCAGATTTGTTGATTCCATGAGCAAATACCTGCAAAACTAATGATATTCCCAACCCATCTTTGTGTTATATGCTAATTAGCAAATGCTAACATGCTAACACATGATGAACATTACTCCAATTAGCATCAGCATATTAGCTGTGCCTCCCCGAGCTGCTAGCATGGCTGTAGACTCAGTCTTGATTCATTTCGTTTAGTTTCAGATGGCTTACTGTGATTACTATTATGTAAGGTGGTAACCTCCTTCCCCCATCACATACATGCTCTACCAATTAGTGGATACATCCAAAAAGATTTTCAAAAAAGTCAGAACATTGCTATTGCAAGCTTTTATATTTATCTTTTTTCGTTTTTCTTTTTTTTCAAAAGCTGAATATTTCTATGGAATATAAAGCTTTCTGATTATAAAGTGCTGTTAATGTGATACATCTAATGTAATGCCATAGACCGATTTGGAGTCGACGTCACGGTTACGTCAACACAGTTGCGCACGCATTGTGGTGGCAGAAAACGTACCAGGTTACGTAGGTAACCATGGTTCCCTGATAGGGAACGAGACGCTGCGTCAGCTGACGCTATGGGGAACGTCTCCAGCGTGACAGCCTCTGAATCTCTTGTAACAACTTAGACCAATCTTGATTGGGTCCGACGTCAACACGTGACGCACGCCGGCGGAACCGGAGGTATAAAGGGAGCCGGCTTC
>CM022472.1:29922199-29945605 GCA_011952105.1 Coreoperca whiteheadi | reverse complement strand
AAAACAATACACTCATGGGTGAAACGGGCAAAACTCTTGCTCAGCATAGACAATACTGTGAAACTGTTTATACCAGTATGAATATTAGTCGTCTATCGAATAACTCATAAACTACAAATCATTAATTTGATCTCTCTCTGAGAGACCACTCATGTAGGCCAACCTCATGTACACAGAGAGAGAGAGAGACCCGACTCACCTGACAGTATTCAGAATTTGGATACATTTTTATGAAAAATTGTTTTGATTGTTTTGATCGGTGGACTCTTAAACACTAAAGAAATGTAAATAATAGAGGAATGAACAAATATTCGGACTTTATGACCGCTTCAAAGAAAGGGAGTCAATCTGAATGAATTATACTTTGGTGCTCATGGTTTAGACATTTATATTTGTATGCGCCCGCGTCTTGTATAGCTGCATTTTATAACTGCGTCGGTCGTTGGTCCATAATACACAAAAATCATTCGAAAAATCTCAGGATTCATTGTCCTGGACATGACCGCAGAGTACAAAATTGTATGCGTCAAGAGACTTCGTGTAGACACTAAGTTACTGGGTTTTCCCACAAGGTATACAAAGATGTCTGGCCACTACAACTTTGGCCATTTAACGTTAGTTGGATCCCTCGCCTATTGACCCGACAGAGTCAGGAAACCTCAACCCATTGCTAAGGCTTAGCTTGTTAGTGTAAGACAACTGGTCTTCTGCTGGCAAACTAGTAAAATAATTGGAGAAGGTGTCCGGATAGTCCATATTCCTTTGTGAAACTGATTTTAGTGCAAACACTTGACACCACTAATACAGAACTGTCACTTTCTGCCACCAGTTTGGCTTCACCCACCAAACACGTCATCGCTCTATACTACCACGAAATAGGTATATTGTGCTAGGGCTGTGATGATTGGTTGAAGTCATCACGTGGATTTGCATATCGTGCTTCAGCACATCGCAATGAAGTATGGCTGCACCCGGTCAAAGCATGCAGCATTAATACCTCGCCCACAATCTCCCCTTGCTCTACCCCTCCTGTGCGAGTCCCCTGCTTATGCCGTTGTTTAGTAAAAGCTTGTAAAAAGCTTGTAAGTGCACCTTTAAGTAGTATAATGTAGAATTAAAATGGTGACATAAGAAATAACCAACTTTAAAAATCCTGACGAATAGGGTAACATATCAATTTATTCCTTCAAATATAATATTTTCGATAGACAAATATATTTTTGTTGCAGAACAATGCCCTGCTGTACGCACTTTGTTTCTTGTTACATTTGTTTGTTTTTAAGAGAAAATGATTGAATAAAATGTTAAAATATTAATGAGATAAGTTTTAGATCTTTTTTGGGGGTAAATTAATATAAATTATATTAATCGAGTAATACAAAAATAAACTTTAGAATAATCGATAATAAATAGTCCTTAGATTAATCGAATAATGGAAGATATAATCGTTAGATTAATCGGTCAAAAAAATTTTATTAGGGACAGCCCTACATTGTAGATGTGCATATTTGTTGAAATTAGTCTGTTTTCAATGAAAATACAGTCTCTGGTGAGACATAAGTGGTACCAGAGTGGTTTGAAAATGTTTCAGCAAAGCAAATCTAAGCACAATAACAGTTGTGGACAGTAGTTCAATTCAATTCAGTTCAATTCAATTTTACTTATATAGCCCAATATCACAAATCACATTTGCCTCAAAGGGCTTCACAATCTGTAACATACGACACCCTCTGTCCTTAGACCCTCGATTCGATTAAGGACAAACTACCCAAAAAAAAAACTTTTAACAGGGGAAAAAATGATAGAAACCTCAGGAAGAGCAACAGAGGAGGGATCCCTCTCCCAGGACGGACAGACATGCAATAGATGTCCTAAGTACAGAATAGATTCATAGCATAAAAATCATAACATATACAGTTATGATGGCAATGGAAAAATTGTTGTATATATATGTAATTATGTTGAAAAGTGTGGGATGTCAAACATAAGGGAAGATGATGGGTCCAGACAGACAACCGAGCAGCTCCAGGTGGAGCCCAACGAGCAGGACCCGAGCCACTCGTCCCCTGCACCAGAGACACAGCAGCACTGCCCCAGCAGTACATGTACATTGTAGATGTGCATATTTGTTGAAATTAGTGTGTTTTCAATGAAAATACAGTCCCTTGTGAGGCATAAGTGGTACCAGAGTGGTTTGAAAATGTTTCAGCAAAGCAAATCTAAGCACAATAACAGTTGTGGACAGTAGTTCGCTCTGATCGCTGTTGGCAGTGATGTCCCCAAAGTCTGCGTCCAGATTAAAGTGTACAGGGAATACTGATTTTCTTGTGCTTGAATGCAAGCCATAATGGTTTGTATGTCTGTCTCTTCAGTGTGTGCGCTAAACAAAACTCCGGTGTTTGTACTCTGCCCTGGCTCTGTAAATGGGAAACAAACAAAGCCGAGCCACACAACACTATTCCTGTCATGATTTGTGTCATGTTAAATGACTTGCCCACAGACATTCAGCTTCCTTTCTAGTTTGACAAGATAGGCTATTGTTGTGATGTTAACTATAGCAGCAGGAGGGTTGGGAGTTTCGCTCTCTGGAACTGGTGTGCTGGCTCTGGGAAACCGTCTCGTCCTCTCTGGATGTTAGCTTCGCAGCAGCAACTGTGGTGATATTTTGCTAACCCACAACCTAGCTAACGTTAGTTACATTACTTGCTGTGTTGTTGTTTGCTCTATATCATGGTATTTGTCATGGTATTGGATTTCTCCAGATTTGCATACCCCACCTTTAATTTATGTTTTATTTATTCATCTTTAAAAAATGTTTGGTTGAGACTGAAAAACAAAACAAAACAACTATTGGTCAGTTGAAATGGGTTTTTGTTGTTAGTGCCCAAAGGAACTAAGGAATGCAACAACAATGCATGCACAAACTGACTTTTTACTGGGTGGGACCATTAAAGGGTTAAAGCATAGCAGTTTTGTTCACATAATACACCAACATCAATTGAATATTTCATGCATGTATGAAATAACTTCATCTACACTTTTACAGAGCAACTCAAAAGTATCTGTGCCTCTGTATGACTGTTGACACTACAGACATCAAATTCAATTACACCCCCAGGCTCATGTGTTTATTACAGAAATCACAATTATTCTTTTTTTGAAGAATCCTAAGTCAGGAGCAAAGAACTTAGTAATTTCTTGTAGAGTTAACCATTGATTTCCAAATATTCTTGGCCAAGAAGTTGGTGGTAACAGTTTTTCTCAAGAAACAAAAAAAGAAATATATTTTTGTGGGTCAGTGCTTCAGATGTACAATGTGTGTGCGTTCGGCGTGTGGATGCCAAAAGTGAAAAAAGAAAAGCAAGTTAAAATTGTTTTGGAAAAGCCGCCCGTGGAATGCTTTTGACAGTGGCAGAGCTTGGTGAGAATTGAAGCGAATGAGTGAATGTGTCTGAACTTAGACAGATGAGATATCAAATTGGTGGGCAGGAGTGTGATAATCAGGGAATAGGAGAGGGAAAATTGCAGCCGAATGGAATCATAAGCCTGGCCAGAAGTGAGGATTTGCTGATCCCTGACCTTCTGTTTCAGAGCGGAGGATTTTAAGTAATGAGATCTATGCAGTGAAACAACTCCACTGTCAGACCGCCAGACTTTAGCATACTGAGAGGAGAACGTCTGCCGCTACACACAGCGCATCCAGTGGATTTAACACATATTTAGAAATGTGCTGTGGAAGCAGTGAAAGACACTAAGGGTTAAGGAGGAAGAATGAGCAGAGTAATGACATTTTGTTGCAATAAATAGAACTTGCATGAAGGTATAATGTGCTGAAGGGCTTTCATGGTGTCTGATGTTGAATATGTTATCCACTGAAACAGCTGCCTCAAAAATAGACATAAATTAGTTTTTTTCCCCCTTGAATTTGAACAAAGATTTCTTTCAACTCTCTCAGTATGTTTGCATCTTTTTTCCCCACACAAATATTGTTTCCTCACTCGACAATAATTTAGAAGACCTGCAATGTTGAAATTGTTTTTCAGTACATAATCAACAGAATGTGTTGGTTGTAATAAATAAGCTAAGCTGAAGGTTCCCGTGAAGGCAAAGTGCCTCGTTCCTTCACTTTCTAATATTATCTGTCTCTTCATGGACATTGAGAGCAGCTTAGCAATAATGGAGACCCGATGTAACAAGAATCCAAATGTAAACCTCCATCAGCCCTTTCTCTTGTAATCGCTTGCTAATCGCTCCTTACATGTTATTTTGTTTGGAAATAATCCTAAATTATAAAAACAGAGTATTTGTTAGCCAGACAATGTGAAAATCCTCTCATTAATTCTGCCTTTATTACTGGAATGATTTGATTACGTTTGGAGAAATTTGCAAGAGTGTTCAAGAGCTTGAGATGTAGAATTACAAATTTCCTAATAGCAGTCTAGTGAAATCTAGACTGCTATGAATCTATTAATTCAGATAATTAGTCTAAATAATTAACCTAATTGGACTAATTTGGTTCATTATCTTCCTTTCACAGATTGTTTGTGGGTGGGTGTTGCAAGGTTTCGATCCTCTATCCACTTTAGAAAAGGTTATTATAAACAATTTTATGCTGTAACCAAGCAGTAAAAAGAGAATATCTATCTTGATGAATGCTAAATGTGCAGTTTACATTTGTTATTCTCTTATTCTTTAATCTGTGGCAATATCCAACAATAATAATTAATCTAGTTCACATGTATTCATAATAATGTCATATTTTTGCACTTTTTCATTGCATGCTGTAAATAAAAGACAAAAGGTTTGTTTTAGTAATGATACCAACCTCACATGATCTTAATTTAGTATTTGTAGGAAGGTCTTGGTTAAGTTGCATGCTTGAATTTTAAAATAATGCAACATAACAATATTGTGTAAATAGCTTTACTTTTTGCTGTTTGAATTGCATTGAATTTAATTATTTGGACCTAATGCTTTTATTTGACCATTTAAATTTGTAACTCATATTTTTAAGGTGGCTATATTGAAGTCAGTAAACTAATCTTCACCTAACTGTATTATACAGGTAAAACCTCAACTTGACCATCATGTTGCTTCTAATCTCGTTCATTGATGTGATTGCACAAGTTCAAGGCCCCCTGTGGAGTTTAAGCGATATGATCCAATGTTTAAACGAGTGGGTCTCAGGTTTGTTTGTATGTATGTCATGCAAACGCACATACACGAGCATGTCGCAGTGCGATACACATATCTGTCGAAGGTTTTGTGCAATTCCACTAATGTAGTGGCAGCAAAGATAAGCAAGAAAAAGACTGCAAGCTAGCGAACACTGATGTAAATAATGTTGTTTTTTAATTATTTTATGCAAATGTTTATGAGGAAGGAAATGCATTCAACATTTTAGGCCTCAAGGAACACACATTGTGTTTTGGAAAGAAACGCAAAGTGTAAATAGCTATTTGTTTAAAAGGAAAGTCCACAGGACACCTTTAAAGGAACATTTATTGATTTTGGCCACATGGGGGCAGCAGAACAAGCTGTAAACACAACATTACAACATATTATCACATTGTAAAGTTGTTATGTCGAATGTGTTTGCAAACTCTTGCCCAGTACAGTATTTATACATCCAGCAGAAACTGAGCAACAGTGGCATTAATTTAGCAGTGTTACTGGCCACATGACCAATGCAAGTCCAGCATTCACTCTCGTTTTAGCTCTGTTTTGGTCTCCACTGACTCCCTAGGGTAAGACGTGGCACTTTAGCTGCTAAACGCTCCACTTTCTTCACTGGGTAGTCGATAATTCTGACTGTCGTTTCTTGCTGGATAGCTAGCATACAGTGGATTGATCAGAGATTTTTCACTGAAAACAACCTGTTGAGGTTGATGAAAGTGAAATTTGTGATCAAGAAAACCAAACTAATGAGCTAAAAGAAGTTGAAAATCTCAATAAAGCTGTGAAGAAGTGTTCTATTGCTGGTCACTTTCCGACGCAACCTGCATACGCTCACTCCCTCCCGCTTTTCCTCTGCTGTCTCCTCGGCGCTCCCTCTCTCTGAGGAGCTCTCTCTCTTGAATATCGACAGCGCCACTGACACTTACATCCTGCTTGGACAACTTCTGCCCTCTAACATCTAGACCAGCCAACACATCCTCATCTGCCCCCTGGTTATCTGATGTTCTACGCAAGCATCACGCAAGGCTCTGGTCAGCTGAGAGAAAATAGTGTAAGTCAAAAGATCCCGCTGACCTCTGTATCTACCAGTCTCTCCTCTCTAATATCTCAGCCGATGTCACCTCTGCAAAAACTGACTACTACCACTCAAAGATCAACAACTCATCTGACTCGCGCACTCTCTTTAAAACCTTCTCTGTTCTCCTTTCTCCGCCTGCTCCCCCACCTTCATCGGATTTAACAATTGATGATTTTGCGTCTTTCTTTGTAAAGAAAACAACCGCCATTAGCAGTTAGTTCTCCGCAGCGTCACCTGTCGACCTTGAACGCATCCCAGATACTTGTCTGCTCACCTCTTTTTCTCCTCTATCTGAAGCTGACGTTTCCAAGGTCATTCATTCTAACCACCCTACCACCTGCCCGCTGGATCCCATCCCAACCCATCTCCTTCAGGCCATCTCTCCATCTGTTGTCCCTGCTCTGACCCACATCAATACATCATCCCTCACCACTGGGTCGTTCCCCACAGCTTTCAAGGAAGCCCGCATCACACCGCTACTGAAAAAGGCCACTCTTAATCCGACACTATTACAAAACTACAGAGCGGTTTCCCTCCTTCCCTTCATTGCGAAAGCTCTGGAGGGAGTTGTGTTCAACCAGCTCTCTTCCTTTCTCACACAGAACAACCGCAACCAGTCTGGTTTCAAGAGCAGCCATTCCGCAGAGTCCGCACTGCTCTCATTTGATGAAGCCCTGAGACTGGCAAAGGCAACATCCAAGTACTGTACTCATCTTACTGGATCTGTCTGCTGCCTTTGACACAGTCAATCACTACATCCTCCTGTACTCTCTCAGTGCTATGGGTGTCTCTGGAATCGCGTTGCAATGGTTAAAATCGTACCTCTCGGGTAGGTCATTCAGACTATCCTGAGACGAGGTCCCGGCATCTCAATACAGGGGTGCTGCAGGGCTTGGTGCTTTGACTGCTATTCTTCTCCATCTACATGCCATCCCTCGGCTCGGTCATTGAGAAGCATGGCTTTTCCTATCACTGCTGTGCAGATGACAAGCAGCGCCACTGTCTTTGCTAGCATCTCGGCATGCCTGAGTGACATCTCGCTTTGGACGAAGGACCTGCAGACAATGTCGAATCACCTGAAGCTGAACCTCGACAAAACGGAACTGCCCAACCCAAAGATTCACCACCACCTCTCTATTCAACTAGGCTCATTGACCATTACACACTCCAGCAGGTCCAGAAATCCAGGGGTGGTAATTGATGATCAGCTAAACTTCAAAAGTCATGTCACCAGCACCACCTGGTCCTGTAGATTCATCCTCTACAACATCAGGAAAATCAGACCTTTCCTATCTGAGCAGTCTACACTCAGATAGACCTAGTCCAGGCTCTTGTCTTGTCCAAACTGTACTATTGCAATGCGCTACTGGCTGCACTTCCCGCTTGCACAACCAAACCTCTGCAGATGATCCAGAAGCGAAGAGAACGCACGTAGCCCCCTCTCTTGATTAGGTTACACTGGCTCCCTTTTGTTGCCTGCATCAAGTTCAAAGCGATGCTCTTGGCCTACAAGACCACCACTGGTTCTGCACCATCATATCCTCGCTCACTAATACAGACCTATGTTCCTTCCAGATCCCTGCGCTCTGCAAACGAACGTCTGAGCCAGGAACTTTTGGTGTCTACATACCGTTACAGTTTTGTCCACCGCCCTTCTTCCGTCATCATATTTTACGGGGAAGCCAAAATGCTTTGTGCGATTTAAATGATGCGGGAGGCTTTTCAAGTTCTTTTGCTCCGCCGCTAAACATTGATGACTTATTAACATGCCCTGTTCACGTGAACACATGACATGAAACTCAGCATCAAGTTTAAAATAACACAATTATTTAAAAAGCAATATCAGCTAAACTATTATCGCTAAACAATTTAGATTAATCTGCAAGTAAAAAAAAAAAAAGCGCAATTAATCCACTGGCCACGTGCGTGCCAAACCGTGGGTCGTGATCCGTGCAGATCATGGATCAACTGCGATCCGTTACACCCCTACCTTCTCTGGATCCGTTCCACATTGGTGGAATGGTCTGCCTGCTCCTACCAAATCAGCAGATTTTGTAGCCACCTTTTAAAAGCACCTGAAAACGCATCTCTTCCATCAATCACTAACTTTTACTTCCTTTCTGTCTCTTTTCATGAAAAAAAACCAAACTTTTTTATATACTTTTTTTAAGCTTTTTATTCTGTGCTGGGCTTTAACAGACTAGTTGCTGGTGCAATTGTGTTATCTTGTGTTGTTATATTTGCTACCAATGTCTTCCTCATATGTAAGTCGCTTTGGACAAAAGTGTCTGCTAAATGACGAAATGTAAATGTAAATGTAAGTAAATGTCCAAATAACCTCAAGCCACTGATGAAAGAGCAAGCATTACAAGACACATATCTTGAGGCCTCTCATTTGGCTCTGTCACATGTAGCCACCATAGAGACTAGCGCTAGAGGTCCTTAGAACAATCATACTGTTCTATGTTGATGGGCTGTGCTCTGCTTGCTCCAGTTAGCACTTGCCTCCAGCTCAATACAAAACTCTGCCTAATTCCAAGCATCAGTGTAAAAAAAATGGGCCTGTCCTGCCATTGAATCCCTGCGATTGGCGATGATTGGATGGAATGGTGGAAGACAGAAAGAAACCTGCTCAAACAACAGCAAGGGGTGCTACCTTAAATTAAACTGGAGCGAGGGAGACCGAGGTCTAACACACTGTGAAGATTGACTCTTCATTGCAGAGCAGAGGATACACGTGGCAGACTGTGAACACAAAGAAAGAAAGAAAGAAAGAAAGAAAGGAGGAAAAAAACCCCACAGACTTCTCCAAACCTCTCCATCTTTCACCGCCTACACACCACAAACCCCCCAAGCAACTGCTCACTATCTAGGGGAGCACTGACATGTTCAACCCTCGCACCCGATGAGTTCAGTCTACTGCATGAACCCACCAAATCTTAAATCTCCCTTGCTACAAACACAAAGGCTTAAAGTAGAAAGAGAATCACATACGACAAAACGATTTCACCAAAGCATATGCAAAGTACATCATATCATAGCGAGATTAAGTGTTACTTTAAGAACAACTTTTACACATGCTGCCCATGCATTTTCTGTACCGCTGAGAGATGGACTGTTTGTGTGAGCCTCAGAGTGCTATCCACACCAATCCAGTAGCCGAACACTTTCTAATTCCATCTCTTTTGAACATGATGGATATAGCTTGCATTGGGAACTATTGATGATCTATTCAAAATTTCTGCCTGATCCAATGTCTATCATAATATTATCATTCAACCCTAGTCCCCCGTTTTTTATCTTTCCTTCCTACTTTTGATGATTTGTATTTTCTTTTTTTTTAATTTAATGTGTGATCAATCTCATGTTGGTATTCCTGAAAGAGGGTTATAGCTCTGAAAACATGATTAGAATGCAAATATGTGTATGTGTTCCATGAATGCAAGAATATACTGAATGTCCTTTGTTGACTAACTAATTTATTGATCCTAAGCCACCTCCATGTAAAGTTACTCTTGCTCCCTTGGTCCACTTACTGACAGAAGGTTGATGACATCTATCACTCACTGCAGCATATAACTGATTCATAGTTTCTGGGAAGTCACTCAACATATGCTCTAGAAGCTCACCGAAAGAACTTGAGTATTCCATCATTTTCAGCAAATCACACATGACAGCAAAAACTGATAAAAAATTAAATAAAACGTGGCATTCAGTGTCATCACTCTCAGGTAGCAGGCTCTCAGGCACTCCCAGATACAGTTCAGGCCAATTGATAATATCATCACTCAACAATGTTGCAGCACTGCACTCCTGCATAATAATAATCATAATATAGTAGTGCAACCCAACAAAAACCATCCAACACCGCTAACTGTTGCTTAACTAGTGAGCGGTCACTTGAGCAAAAAGTAAAGCTCTCTGTCCATCAGGAAACTCCGTAAATCACCAAGAGTTAAGGCAGAGCAGCCGGAGGACATCAGAGTGAAAACCAGAAAATTATTTTCTCCATAAAATATGATCTCTGTGATGTTGCAAAAGCAGCTGCTTCTGATGCAAGAAACATTTCAGACTCGATCTGACAAAAAGTATCATCATCATCATTGTCCAGTTTCACCCAAATCAGTGAATTTGTGGTCTGATAAACAGTAAAATCATCAAATTCTGAGCCTTCTTGCCTTTCTGCCACAAACAAAGCAACAAATGCTTGAGCAGGTGACATCATAACTGAAGACCCGCCTTGATGAGAGCTCTGACAGATTGCATTTTTCTTATGAAGTTGACCCCAAAAGGGCATGGTGACATGTAGATGATATTGAAAAGACTGGGAGCGCTGTTTTGCTTATTGCATTTGATTAATGTCCATTTGCGGCTGTGGATTTGTGGAAGAGCGGGTTGTCCACCAATCGGAAGGGCGGCGGTTCGATCCCGGCTTCCCCCAGCCCACGTGTCAAAGTATCCTTGAGCAAGATACTGGAACCCAAGGCTGTGCCTTCGGTGTGAGAATGATTAGATTACTTTGTACTGATGTGATTGTGATATGTAGTGTGAAAGCGCTTTGAGTAGTACAGTCCATTTACCATTTATGTATAGTAGGTAAATCTTTGAAAATGAAATGTCAAATACAGTTTTCATTTTCATTTTCAAATTGTTAGAAAATTAAATTTCCATTTCCATTTTGGCTTAAATATTGCTTGCATAAATTTAAAATCAGGTAACATTCTGATATTTTATTTTCATTTTCAAATTTAAATTAACATTTGAATAATGTCCACTGTACAGTGGGTACCACTTTGAAAATTAAATGTCAAATAGCTTTTCCATTTTCATTTTAATATAATCATAGAAAGCCCATACAAGAATGTGAAAATTATAATGCTATTGTGGAATTACATTTTCATTTTCAAGTTTACATTATCATTTGGATTACGTCCCCTATACGCTTCCATACTGTCAGTCTCCACCATTTTTATGGGCCTCTTTACAGGTCTGGCACAGGATGATGATGTAGCCATTCTTAATCCCGCCAACAAAGTCCTGATTGGCTTTGTCTTTTTTCCAGACAAAGACTGAGATGTTGGCAAGACAGAGGTCTGGAATCAGGCTTGACGGGTGAGGCAGGGGAATCAGGCTTGATGGGTGAGGCAGGGGCTGGACTTATGATTGATCAGTGGTCCAGGAATAGTATACTTATTGGTGAGGTAACTGCAAGAAATGTCCACGCTCAGACCCTTCGCAGACATTTCTGTGTAGGACATTATCTATGTTTGCTATGGAACATTGTCTGTGTATCTTGTCAGGTTTGTGACAATTCTGGACTTAAGTTCTATTTCTTAGGGGATTGAGGACATTCCTACAGACAGTCTTAGTGACACTATGAAGCCATTAGAAAACGAATTCCGAAATTTCACTGCTGTCTTACACAAGTCCTTGCTTGCTGTGTAGTCTCGCTCATGAGTAACCTTACATCCTCCAGCGGTGAGACAATTTTTAATTATAGAAGGTAAATATGCAGACAGTGAAACTGATCGGGCAAATTACATTACAAGTGCTGATAAGGCAAATTTGGTGAGAGAAGGAAAAGAATTGAAACCTTGAACCAGACCCTGCTCCTTTAGGTGCTCGTTCGTCCTTTGCTAATCACAATATCTCCTGGATACACAACAGTAATTACATTTCACTGAATACACCGAAGCTGAAGTACAATAAAGCCCTTCCATTCATATTTCTCCAACCACGGAGAACATTTGAAAATGTCATTTACTCAGCACAATTGTGAAGATTTACTGGGGATTGTCATAGCCCAATAAATCAGTCTGCTCATAACTATTTGACAAACTAGGCAATGACCTTTAACAGATTCACTTTCTGATTTGATAGTAGTCAGGATAAGTTTCATTTCATCAAGTCTGTATTGAAACTGACAGCTGCGAATCTTACGAATCCAATGCATTAGTCAAACAACGGCACATTGTCTTGTTCAGAGCTTGCAGTCATTTCACTGATGAGTCTGCAACCGATTTGGTTTTTGTGGAAAACATCCAGGTCTAAACTCAACTATTCATCCCTCAGCTTTGTCAGTAAAAATTAAATCGTTGGTACAAGATTGGCTTCCAAGTTTCATTATGGATTTTACACTTGTCAATATGCCATTAGTGATAAAAACTTAAAGTTACCTATACACCTGTCAGCTGGTAATTCCCCTCTCCATGATCGTTGGGCGGCTGTGGCTTGGTGGCAGAGTGGGTCGTCCACCAATCGGAATGTCGGCGGTTCGATCCAGGCTTCCCCAAGCCACGTGTCAAAGTATCCTTGAACAAGATACTGAACCCCTAACCGCCAGAGGGCTGAGCCTTGTGTGTGAATGATTAGTTTTCTTTGTACTGATGGGCAGTTAGCTCCTGCCATCAGTGTGTGAATGGAGTGAATGTGATATGTAATGTAGCGCTTTGAGTAGTCGGAAGGCAAGAAAGGTGCTATACCAGTACAGTCCATTTACCATCTGCTTTCCTAAGGACTCCTTCCCACAGACAATCCTACTGGATCACTCCACTCTTTTGTAGTGACCACAGCCTTTGTGTGTGGAAGTCACATCAAGCAAGTAAATATACTTGCAGATAACAGAATGGAAAGTTAGGGTTTATTGCGGTTCATTGCTTTCTGTGGCAGAGCTGTATTTAGAGTTTGGTCCTGCACCCTATGCTCAGCAATAGACACCACATTCCGCTCCCCGTCAGCCCCTTATTAATTTATGCATGAACTTGGAACAGGTCCAGTTCGAAATATCCAATGGCATCCACGTGTCAGTGCAAGCTCAAATAATACCACATAAGTAATTGGGTGGTGTTAGGAATGCCATTAAAAACTATGAAGTGGCTGGTAGAAGCAGGTCACCAAACAATCACTCTCTCTTCTTACCCATTAGGCCTCCAGCTACACAACATCACATTTAATTTCCTTTGAGTTATTATTTCAATAGGAATTTACCTGTTCCCAGCACATTGTTAACTAGATACATTATATTTTTGACCCCATGTAAAACACAAAGCTGCACATAGGACTGGGTGCACACTCGTAAGCTCAACCTTTAATGTTATGTTTGTCAAAACTTGCACCCCTTTCTTCTTATAATCATAATTCAGTCCAATCTGAACATGCAGACATTATACACAAATCCCATTCCTGAAATTAGCGTGATTCACTCTTTCCAGTGCTACATTTACGTTTAGTCATTTAGCAGACGCTTTTATCCAAAGCGACTTACATATGAGAACATTCACAAACCGAAGGCGCAGCTTCAGGAGAATTTTTGGGGTTCAGTATCTTGCTCGAGGATACTTCGACGCATGGCTGGGGGATTGAACCGCTGACCTTCCGATTGGCAGGCAACCATTCTGCCACCAAGCAACAGCCGCCCTCTGATAGCATTATAAGAGCTGTATTGTTAAAACGCAGAACATGTATACTTTTCTCTGTTGAAAATACGAAAAAGAAGAGCAACAAGAGTGACAAAAGCCGTGATTATTAGCTTTCAGTATGTTTTTTTGACAGTTCTAAGGCTAAGATTTTCCCATGAACATGGTTCTTACAGCTCTTACAGAACACTGACACTATCCTCTATCAACTGAAATACAGATATTTGCTGTTTGATCAAAACTTGTAGACATACAGTACAGGTCAAAAACCCAAACCATTTCAAATTGCTTGAAACGTATATCTTTTATTAAAACGTGTATGGTACCACTCAAAGGCAAATTGGTGATATTTCTGACTAAGCAAATTTCTTGGAAGTGATTCGCTGAGGCAGTTTTTTTTTTTTGGCAACACCTGTGATTGCTGGTGGTAACTAGTGCACTTTAATAGTACAGGCCCCATATTTCCTTTCAAAATTAAATGTATCAACCATTGGGGACAGAGAACACGAGATGAACACAGCGTTTTACTGCACGCTCAAAGAAATCCTGGGCTGATGGTATTAGTGACGAGACGTCCTGTCTCTCTCATGTCAGTCACATCTTTGTCACGTCCTCGTCACACCTTTTCACACCTGCCACGTCTTCATCATGTGTTCGGCACATCACACTGATGAACTAATTAAAGTAGGCAGTCAACAAAAATGTCTGACCGCCATGATCGAAAGTTATCTTCTTCTTCTACGCACATGTACTGGCTTTTGTCTTCCACTTTACGTCCGGAACGTGCATACATTATTTCTTGTCAGTCCCTTGTGCATGGTAAGGCAATTTAAAGAGTGATTCAGATTTTGATTCAAATGCAGAAAGGTGAATACAGAATGCAAATACTGTACATTTAATTTTAAAAATAGGATTTGATATAATTCATGTCTTAAGGTTTATTACTTTAAAGGCCACCTTGGGAGGTGAAGACCAATATGATACCCTACAATGCCAGCAGTGCGAAAAGCGCATCAGTGTTATTGAAGTGAGGTTCTCATTGAAGGCCTGTGGCCATTACGCCATGCTGACAGGACACAGCAGATAGCCATTGATCATGTTTACTCATGTCATCTACATTAACCTGCAAGTAATGACACCCATTCAAGATCAGTGGTTCTGACTGCACCGTCTGCAAATGGATTCTGTGTCCACTGAGATTCTACAGATGATACTTAAAGAGAGGAACGACTCAATTCCTCTGATTTGCCTACTTTCCATTCACTTTCAATCCTGCCAGGCTTGCTCATTTGTCCTTGGATTTATTCCTGTAATTGGGGAACCAGCATGCCTTCTGCCTGAGCTTGTACATGCACACTTCAGCCAAGGCTGCTGCTGGCTCACCAGCCTGGCCTTGAATTACTTCCTGCGTGGGCTGGGTTGAATTCTTAGTCAGAACTGGTATCATGAACTGGTATCATGAGGAGATGGATCAAATGCCAATGGTAGCTCAAGTAAAGTATGACAATTTGGTTTTGACCTTCCTGACTAAAAGTTGTATGTCTTTGTGTATGGAAAACCAACAGCTGCAGCACGTACATTAGGTGATCTATAGATTACTTTGAGTGCAGCATATGTCCGATTCACTTTGTAGACTTTGTAGACAGTCATACAGCTGTCTACGTACATGTAGAAAAAAGGCTTCTCCTAGGCTCCCGGGGGATGGTGCTTGATCATCTCATTACCATGGCGTCGAGACGAGGTGCCGACCAGCATGATCACAACTCACATTTCTGTACAACGCGTTCGCCTTATCAGGCGTGTCAACTTTCCTCCTTGAAAAGCCTTGTTCATCTTTTGTGTTATCATCTGTCAAATTTTCGATCTTCACTTTAAACACTGTCAGACTCTTTTAACACAGGTTTACCACAGGAATGAATTACATGTATACTGCTGGCAATCGCGAAAGCAATTAAACAGAGCTATGATGATACAGAAGGAGGAGTAGGCACATAACAAAAGAGGGTCAATGTCAGTTCTGCATTGTTGTCTGTGTTGATTAGCAGAGGTAAGGTGAAACGCTCTGACGAAGTGCTTCTTTTTTTTTATCACAGACTTGTATAATCACCTTCCCTCAAATGCAAATGATGAGAATAGGGAATCTTTAATTCAGAATAATGGGAACAAAGTGAGAGATGAGAGGAAACATAAGAGCTTGTTAGTTACCACCATCGGTTCGCTCTCCCGGCAGGTCCTAAGGGGACTTCTTTTAATCTAGCATCGCCGGGGGCAACAGCTACCCAGCCCTAAAGAGTCCGAATTGGATGAAATTAGGCGAAATCAATGAGGTTTAATTCTCTTTGAGAAAGTTAAAAAATTATTTTTTACCACAGCGTCGTGGCTTGGGATGACGTTATTGTAAATTCCTTAATAGGATTATTTTAGAATTAGGCAACCAGTGGTACCCCTAACAATGTCAATTTGAGTAATCTACACTGACAGCAAGATTCCTCTGGTTCAATTCATCATTGTATAATAACAGATTTCAAAGTAAGTTAAAATTATAACATGCATTTATTTTCCAGGCTCCAGCAGCCTGTCCACAGCATGTACTCTCTCTTCATTACATTAAAACTCCTGATTCTACTTTATAACACGCCTTGGGGACAAATACATCTGTCTCCGGGGAGAGGCAGTGCCTTCGGCAGTTCTCACAAACTTCACAGAAGTTGATTGTCTACCAAGCGGTACTTGCGATCCATGCTTTTTATTTATCACCGCATGTGAAAGTCATCCTTGGGTAACAGCAAAATTGATAACATGTGATTGAAATTCATATATTCTGTCTTTTGTTGAAATGACCAGAATATTTCTTTCAAACAAGGATTCACTTTTGCTTTGTGAGTAACCCAGTTTTGCAGTTAAATAAGGTTGTTTAGCTATTCATTCAGTGCAGGAGCACATAACACTCTTAGAGTGATGTTGTGTCTGTTATCAACAAGACGAGTGTCCATGAATTTCTTTTCAATAATTGTGTCAAGTGTTATCTCCCCCTTATGACAAAGTGCTAAACAGTGATTTATTACCAAAATATACATTCTATCCAGGAACATCACTCCTTTAAAGCTGTGAAAGATTTTCCCAGGCAAGTACACACAAATGAGAGGCCGTACTGGCCATATTTTATTCTGGGCCTCTCATATACATACCAGAAGATTTGATGTATATGTGAGATGATAGTGGAAACATAAGACACGTAATTTACCTAATGACCTGTCTGTAATTGGCTAAGAAGCTGGTTCAGGTTCTTGTCCAGTTACGCGTAGCATGGAAGGAGGGGACGAAATACAACTTTTTTTTTTTTAGGACTCTGAAATAATGTATCAATGTCTGCTTGGATGTCAAGTGTTGTGAATACGTAGGGAGGCAGCACCAATTTAATTAAAATTCTCCACCTATAACATGTAGTTAAAGTATAGCTCAGTTTTACACTAAGCCGTTTCTGTTGATCAATCAAGAGATAATGCACAAATTAGCTTTGTGAGGGAATTAACCTGAAATGTAGCAAGAGGTAAAAAATAAGGAACAGATATGTAAAGTGACTGAAAGTAAATGACAGAAAATTAAGGGCAACGAATTGTGTGTGTAATAACTACTAGACACACAAATGAATGGATAAATGCAGCCATAAATCTTATGAATACAGCAATGAATAATGGATAAAAGACTGAGGACCAGGGTAATCAGATAAGTGGAAAACTTTGGCATTGACCAGTGAGATCACCTTTATGCACCGCTCACAGCAGCTGAGATGCTATTTGGGAAGCATGAGTGAAATATTTACGATTCCATATCATGATTATTGAAGGGAGATCTGAAGCTAAATTATCTTTATCTTTAATAGCATATAGCCTCAAGCCCAATATCACAGGAAAAGCATTTGTTTCACCTCATGGTTCAGGCGCCGGTCGATTCTCCTGTGCAGGCCGCATGTTTGGATGCGCTTGGCGACACGGCTTGAGTCGGTCGACTGTCTCAGAAGGTGGATCACATCTCGTGCACCCACTTGGCTGGGTGTGCTGGAGCCGCGGTGGCTTTCAGAGTTTGGTGAACTCAAAGTTCCAGGCCTAACCTTTGTTGCTTTAAAAGGTTTGAAACTGGCCTCATCAGTTGCTGAAAGACGCTAAACACACGTTATATGACAAACAGGATATCAACCTTTATGAGTGACAGAGGAAAATGTCACGTGATCACAACCTTCTTCACACACAAACTAATCAGCAGCTTCATGCTTGCACTTGTTCAATGCATTCTAAGAAACGTTTAAAAATGTATAATATTGCAAGCAGGATTACCCTTAGCAGCATCTCTGTAGAGGAAGGCTATTAGAGGATGTATTTCCTGGTTTGGTAGAAGCATTCTGGTCAAGGAGGAACTTCCTGTGCCAGTGAAAGTATGTAATTATAGTGCAAGTATACCAGAAAAAAGTTGAGAGGAAAAAAATGTTAATACATATTTGAGAGCATCAACATAGGTTTGTGAGTAGAGTGATTATACATGTAAGAGGTAAGAATATATGTATGTGAGTGTACAATGTATATGTGTATTATACATGTGTGAATGAAGATAAAAAGTCTGTGTATGAGAAAAGAGTGATATGCAAATGTTAAAATACTGTGTATGTGAAAGGAAAGTATACGTACATGTATGGAATTGAAAACATAGGCATATGAGAGTGAAAATATGTATTTGTGTTTAGAATGTAAGATATAGACGTGAGTGAAAATGCATGCATGCGAGAGGAGAATGTATCTATGTGAGAGGCCAACAATGACTTAACTTGGGGGGACTTACAGACACATTTCGCATTAACTTGTACATTTTCAAACATTTCCATGGTTACACGACAGTTATTCTCATGTACATCATTCAAAATGGGAGGTGAAGAGGAGTAGCTGTACCATACTCTTACATCACAAAAAACTAACGATATGTAATCATTATGTACATTTAATCATTTCTCTGCATGCTTCTTACCAGTAAGTATCCCCTTAATGTCTACACAAAATATCCACTAGTTGTTTACAATCATTTTCATACACTGAATCTAAAGATGAAGGAAAATACTTGCTGTGAATCCTAAGACCACATCATAATCCAAAAAAATAAAAAATAAAACTAAAAACAAAGGTGACAGGTCTGCGTATATGAAACAAGCAGCACATGAAACGACACACACAAGCTCAAGACTTCCTCTGTATTCTATGAGCATCTCGGCAAACACACCATGACCAAAAATAATCTGCTCCAATGGAAAAAAAAAAGACAGAAAACGTGTATGTTTTCTGTTATCTCAAGTAATTGGATTTTAATGACTTGGTGGCATACCGTAACACATTCCACGTTGCTGGTGCATGTTCAAATTATGCTTTTCTACAGCTTCTGTACATTCTAAAGACGACTGAAAGAAATCAGGCTAAATGACGCCACAAAAGAGTATACTGCACCTGTGAGTTACAATGCGTTTCTTTGGAGGCTGCATTGACTAAAAGACAGAAGATTGCATCGTAGATGTATTTGCCCCTAACAACAACCAGAATGATGTCCACTAATGAAACAGTGGCTGTCAAAGACATCTAACATGGAACAGTAGCTTCAGGGTCACCATTCAACCCTGCCTGCTACAGTCAAGATAACAAGAGGAATAAACAGCAAGAGCATTGTTATCTTTGTGGCAAGTTTCTTATTATAAAGTTAAAGCTGCAATCCGCAACTTTCTGCATATTCAGAGTACAGCAAAGACGACGTACAGCTAGTGTTGCATGTAGGCTATACAGTACATTACGTCATAACTGACGCCCCTGTAAATCTCAAAATTACATTTTCGTGGGTCTTGAAAGGTCAAGATAATTATTTTCCGTACAGTAAAATGTATTGAAACGTTGTAATGATGAAAGGTGAGGGGCAGAATAGAAAGTGCGAAAGTGACAATGAACAGGATTATCAGTAACATGACCAGCTGATGCCGGCGCTGTGTGGGAGAACTGATCTAATTAGCGGTGGATGTTTGTCAGACTGCTGTAGAAGAAAGTCTCAAATTTATACTATAAAACTGCTCAGATATTTCACAAAATATAGGCGCAAGGTGTTCACAAGCAGCAGATGTTAATCTACCTAACTCGGCATCTACCCAATTTATAAAGACTACGGTCTAGACCTGCGGTAGGAGACGCAGTATCGAGGTCCCGCCCATACACGCGTCCATCCTCAGCTGTCAATCATGATGTATTAACCCTTATTAAGGCATCATATAACTAATTAAAATCCAACTTATCAGAAAAATGAACACTTGAACGTGTTAAGAACTACTTAAAATAACAGAAATCATCTTTGGCAAGTAATTATTTAAAATGTACTTTGAGTTTTTAGTTTGGTTCTTGTCCCCCCCGCTAAAATGGGGCGGGGGGGTTATGACCAGCCACTAGGGGCGATCAAGATGTTTTGGCTTCACTTTTGGGGAGCTGTCACGTCGTCCATCTTTATATACAGTCTATGGACCACACGTAAGTCAATACGCACAGGAGCCGACTTGCGTTTTGTGCTGCGATATATCAATAATGATGAAAAAGCAATGTACTTAAAGAAAACACAAAAGAAAAATGTTACACAATTATTTTCTCATTTGAAAATTTAAATGATTACACTCCTGTTAAAGATGATTAGGTTACCGATGCAGATTCTGCAAAACCTTCTTGCCATTCTTGACCCTCAACTCTAGACCCTAGATCACAGACAAAATGACGTCCAGTAATCTTGCTCCACCTCGTCTGCAAGTAGGCCTTCTCACCGCCATCGGTTTCCTGCCGGGACCTTCCAGAGAGAGAACGGTGAAAGATCTGGCATGTCACAGTTAGGGCTGGATGGTATATCGATTTTTTTGCGGTGTATCGATTTATTTATTAGATATAAGATCAGACAATACAGTTTATATCGATATAGTTTCATGCGGTGTTAAAATAGTCTTCTTAACCCATTCACCCATTCACCCATTCAAGCTACACGTAACTTGACAGTTCATGCACTATTACTTTATACTGTAATATTAACCTCAACCGGTTTGTACCTTACACTTACTTATGTTAAATTTATACTTATACCCACTTGTACTTACCTGTATTATAGTGTATTATATTTTTGCTTTTCGCTTAGTATTTCCATTCTTGTGTGCACTGACGTGATAGTGAGCTGCTGTTACAAAGAGTTTCCCTTCGGGGATTAATAAAGTATTTCTGATTCTGATTCTGATCCCTCCTGTAAAGCCATGCCAGTGTTTGCATCTCTCCTGTCTCACAATTTCCGCCCCACTAAGGTTACAAGGGTGGAACAAGAAGGCTTTAAAAAGCTGCTAAAAACCATTGACCCAAAATTCCCTGTTGCCCAGTCGCACTTACTTTGCAAGAGAGGCATTGCCTGAAATGTTCCTTGAGGTCAGTTTTCAGTGTTTCCGCTGGTCGCCGCTGAGGGGTAACTTAGTTGCGTTATTTTAATCATTCTTAAAGTGTGTAAACAGTCTCAGGTTGCAGTATGTTAGTTAGTGAAAGGCTGTGGCGTGTTTGCTGCCACAGAAAAGAAACAAGTCCCTGTTTATGAAACGTTTCTACGACATCCACTCTTCAAAGCAGAGTTGGTCCAGACTGTGAAGAGCTAACTGTGATTTCTTTTCACTGGGGCAGAAATAAATTCCAGGAGATTACTCTACCCACGGTTCCAGCTCCGCAGCTCCAAAACAAATTTGGCTAATTGACATTAGCCTGATTCGATGCTGCTAACTAGCTAGCTGTTCACAGTCTGGAGCAACTCTGCGGTGAAGGCTACAGGAAGACATAAAGAGGGTCTTTTTATGTATTTTCAGTGGCAGCAAACACACTCGCCCAGGAACTATTATACGGCAACCTGAGCTCAGCTACACACTTGACTGACTAAAGTAACGGAAAGGAAAGGCTCACTTTCACAACAACACCGCTGGTTCCCCACACGGCTACCTTCCTTAAGGGGGAAGGCTCCGCCAGGTGCATTTAGACTGTGGGTGTGCTAACCAAAGGTGGAAGAAGTATTTGGGTTCAATTACTTACGCAAAAGTACTAATACCAACCCCAATGTTAAAACACTCCACTACAAGTAAAACTTCTGCAAGTACTCATTGCGCAGTAAAATGTCCCCTGTCAGTGTTTTACTATTATATCTGATCTTTCTGGATAAATATTACTGCTGCATTAATGTGTATTTTGCATTTTACTGCTGTAGATGGAGAACGTTGAGCTCATTTTAATTACTTTATATACTGTTGGGTAGTTTAACCTACAGCAATGCGTCATATTCTACAAGATCATCATATGTTTTCACTATTGGAGAATTTACGATATGTTATTTTAGAGAATATATGTATATCGAGATATATATTGCACATGGCGTCATAGCCTAAAAAATCGGGATATATTATTTATTATATATTTATTAAGCCGTTTCGCCCAGTCGTGCGCTGCCCAAAGTTATCAAGATTGTCATCCAGTTAAAACCACAGTACATTCAGTTTCTATATATCATAAACCTCTCCAAAATGCGCTCATCCATGTCCGTTGTTATGACAGACATTTTTTGGTGTTAGTTTTCAGATCAAACTTTTATTTTGAGTACTTTCTTCTGCACATACAGTTATATTTTCACTACATGCTTAGCGCTTGTCTGGACCGGTGGCCCACTGTTCACACTTGAAAATAAGAGTTTTAGTATTTCTTAACAAAACGTCTTTAAGTAAAGTGTCTATCTCTACAGAATAGGGTTTTTTTTTTTGTCTTTTTGCTGCCCTTAGGTGGCATTTCGTTTTCTTTGTCTTTCTTTATTTCTTTTGTCTGAGTTTAACATTCTCAAATGTCAGTGACGTTGGTTTGTGGTTTGCAGGCGGCAATTAAGTCTGCAGCTCTTATATGGGTTTATTGGGGTGTTTCCATATGCTAATTGCTAATCTCCTGGCACGCGCATCCAATCAAACACAATGCATCAACATACTCGGGTAGGTAAGAACAAACTTGGCTGTGAGCGCAAGTTTCATGAATCACACGTAGGAGTTTTTTTCTTCTTATTGCTTTGTGCGAGAAAAAAAATATAAGAGAAAAATAAGAAAACATGCATGAGGTCCATTATTACTGCTGCATTAAAGTCTGATACCGTCCATATGCAAAATAAGCGTCCTGAATTTTCCAAAGAAAAACATTAAAAAGTCCCTTTTTAACATATCAAAAATCACAAAAAAGGTACAAATGTGCTTAGACTTCGCACTCACTTTTAGTTGAGAGATAGTTGTTTTAAAATGTGTCCGGTAACATTTCTTTATCATCTTTATTCTTCATAACACAGGATATATAATTGTGTGGGGTTGTTTTATAGCTACTTGAGTGGATAAAATAGGTCTCCTCTGTGTTGTAAGCACTGTACATGGTGTGGGATCCACCAATCGGCATCAGGTATTTAGCACACTGTACACACCAACTACACTGCAGTATTGTCAACCTACAGGTGCGACCTGACAAACCAGATCAAGCTGTCGTACGAGACCCTTTTTCTCCACACTCCCTAGTAGAAAAAATGTTTGAACCTATACAAAAATATCCATCCATCCATCCATTTTCTACCGCTTAACCGGGGCCGGGTCGCGGGGGCAGCAGTCTAAGCAGAGACGCCCAGACTTCCCTCTCCCCC
>CM022472.1:29870299-29921676 GCA_011952105.1 Coreoperca whiteheadi | reverse complement strand
GGGGAGGCTGAGGAAAATATTTAATTAAATAATTATTAAGAACTTCTTACCTGCTGTCCTTGTTTGTTTTCTTTTTCAGACCATAATCATACATCAAAATCTGAATCATTCTTTGTTGAAAACCTGCAATTTTGATCAGTTGTGAAGCTTCTACAGTGGACATGATTTTCATGGTCAGTTCATAGACTGTATAAAAGAAGTGGACGTAGTCACTGTGACGCCACCCATTGGTTTCTGGACTACTGTTTTGAAATCTCGACTTTGGCATTTTGGCTGGCGCCATCTCGGTTTTTTGCAAACAATGACCATTATCAGCTAACGCTAGCGCTAGATAGGTTAGCCAGGTTCTTCCAAACTTTCCGTTGACTGTGCTATTAACTGGGATGCTAATTTTGGCTAGTGAAAAAAAAGGCAAAATTCACAGCTGACTCCTAGAGTGTCTTTTAGTACAAGTGAGTGCTGAACATGACATTTGTAGGCGGCCAAAATGTCATTAACTTTCATGAACTGAAAACACACCGAAAGAAAGTTCTTAGACGAAAACATCGCTAGCACCCAAAAACACGTTCACGGCAAGTTAAATGTACACAGTGCAGTGGATACCATTGCCTGTATCTTGATTGACAGGTCACCGTGGTAGCAACTTGTGAATCACAAGGTTGCCACGCCCTACAATTTAGAGCAAAATAGACAATAAAGCAGGCTTTATCGTCTATTTTGCTCTAAATTGGAGCAACCAAATGAACATCATGCTGTAGTGAGGAAGACTTTAAACTAGCGATTGAGACCACAAACTCATTAGGGAGGTGTGTACTGAGGTAATAAATCAAGTGAGGAGTAGGGTCTTTTCTCAGACTTCTATACCATCGGACTTCTTCTTGCAACCAGTGGAGTCGCCCCCTGCTGGCCATTAGAAAGAATGCAGGTTTAAGGCACTTCCGCATTGGCTTCACTTTACCGGCCTGGCGTTGCAGATGGTTTCCAGATGTGTTTTTTTTTAAAAAGCAACGTTATTACTCATGCAAAAGGGGTGCCTCAGCTCCTGGTGGGGATCAGTAACAACTGTGCCTGTGCAAAGCTTTAGGTGTTTAAAATATCTCCCCATTATTTCTTTTTAATCAAAAGTATGCCTTTGCTGCTAGCAAACACTGTTATCTCCTACACTGTTTGGTAATTGTCCTTGGATGGAAGAGAGAAAATATCATCATGGATCAAAATACCCAAACACGCATATACAAACAACAATTATCATTTCCTGGGGCACAAGAAGGCAGAATAAACAAATGTGAAATGCAGAGTATTAACACACATTCTGAAGCTCCCAAAACAGGGAAATGGGCTGGGTTAATGTTCTGCAGGGCATTCGGAACTATTTGTTTTTCTCACATCTCATTTTTGTAATCACGCGAGACCAGATTTCTCCAGGGGACAGATCTTTTTGCACTGTTTCATTACTTGGGGAAAAAAAGAAAATGATTCAAGCATAAAAGCCGCTGCATATTCAGAGGACGTTTCTTGCCACGCAGATGCATTTAATGAAACTGTTGTGCAGTGTATTTTTAATCAATAAAGTCAGTCTTTTATGAAGAGTCGGAGACGGAAAACACCGCAAAACATACGTACAATGATGTAAACGAGTTTTACCTAATGACATTTCCAAATACTGTCAGGCTCATGTGAGATCATTGAGCCAGGACCGCTCCTCTATGTGGATTAGCCTGTCACATTTTCCTTCGGAAGCTTTACCACTTGTGCCTATTGCTGATAGAAAAGTGAAACATACCTGGGAAACAGGGTTTTCGGGTGCTCGTCACATCTCATAAAATTATGTGTTTTCATCTGGACCAAAATGGATCAAGACCTTTCAGGTGTGTGTGTCCCAGGGAGTTTATATATGGCGTCACACACCAGTCTTAAGCAATCTTTGCTGTTTATTAGTCAGCAAATAATTGAGGCAAGACTGCATTTCAACCGCATGGAGCTTGAAACTGCAGTGTTTTAAGCATCTGTTAGTCACAGCATCTCTATTCTCAAACTGTAACACACGGCCACCAGCTACGTCTTACCTCATTCTGATGCTCCTCTGCACATCTCCAAACTGTCAGGAGTGAGTGTGTGCGTGTGTGTGTCCAGATTCTGCCTCTGCTGGCCCTGGTGGAGGGGAACCTAGCCTCATCGTAGTATTTACAGCAGGAGAGGCCCACAGGCCTAATTGGCATGGTCAGTGATGGAGCATATGCACTTTCCAGGGGGAGCCCAACTGACAGGGCCACTCGCTGAGGACTGCCTACGTAGTCCCCATATGTGGGAGACAGAAGGGCCTGTATGCACACTGCCCTTCAACCAATGAAGCCAAGTCACCCGGCTTATACCTCAGCCTTTTAGAGGACTTTATCCAGAATCTGGAGCTAGCACGCGCACGCAAACAAATGTACCCACACAAACATATACTCAAGCCATAGGGGGCAACTCAAAGTTGTAAAAGCAGAACTGCTTCCTCACCTTCACCTACATCCACACGTCCACTGACCCACACACACATAGGAGCGCAAACACACAGCAGCCATGACTCAGAGATGCAAAAAAATAATAATTGCACCATTACCCTCACCTTCACCCCTCTCTCACTCGCTCTCTCTCACACACACACACACACACACACACACACACATACGACGAGAGCCAGAAATGAGGAGGGGGGGAGTGGGTAAAAACGAAAGAGAAGGAATACAGAGAAAGAGAGAAGCTGCGTGGTGCGAGTGTGAATTCAGCCTCCAGCTGGGCAGCTAAATGGACTTGGTCAGTCATTAGCATGCAAAGGTCTAGTTCGGACATTTAAGGTTATTCATTCCCCAGGCTAATCCTCCCCATGCTAAAAACACCAAGCTACTTCCTGAATCTCTCTTAATCAATGCCTTTTTACTACTTGTTGTTGTCCTGGTGGTTATTTTCCACAACACAGCCTCAGCCGCACTCCAAAACCCTGCCAGCCACGGGTTGACCGAGTGCACCGCACGTTTTGGGTGTTTTGGGGGCTGCAGATGTTGGCGCATACTTAATGAGCTTGATCGCAGGAGCCCCAACCTCGCAATGTAATTTCCCTACCCAAGGTGCATCTGTTCTGCTCGTACTCGCAGGAACCCCATGCTGTCGGAACTGTTTCACAAAGTCACACAAGTCATACAGTGGTTTGGTTGCTGCCTCAATAACAGGCAGTGGAGGTATCAAAAGGCAGCCAGGCCAAGGGGAAACGGTGGGATATTGGCCCCCGTGCAGCATGGCACACGACTTAAAGGCAACAAATACAAATTACATGCACTCAGGTTGTTTATTTTACCGCATGCACTGGGAAATATCTGCGTGCATCGCCTGCGTTGTACAGCCGTTTCCCTGATAGCAAAGTTGGAGATAAGGATGTACCAGTGCATCACAAGCAATACATTATGTGAACAGACGTTTCTCCATTGGCAGCATCTCCTCTTCGCCCACGCCATATCACCTGACCATTGTGCCGCAGGTTACACACAATACATAGGGGTCATCCGATAACTGTGAAAGTCACCACAAAATATCCCTGGGGATTTTCACACAGTGTTATCAAAATGAAACATAACTCATGAGCAAGAGAGGACTATATTAAACTGAAACTGCAGCATTCCCTGTGAAGATTTACTTGCCTCTTCTGCTTCTTTGGAGTTTTATCCATTTCAAATACACCTCCAGTCACAAAGTAAATAGATAGTGAGTTTCCATGCTGCTTTACTTCTTTTATGCTCGGAGCGAAATGTGATGTTTCTTCCTCTGTTTTTCCCTGAAGACTTTGGCTGACCCACTTTCCGTCATCCCATACACCTTGAGGGTGGAATAAGGAATATTTACAGTGGAGTGTTCAGAATCAATCTGATATGATTAAGTAATGAGTTTGAAACAATTAGAAGGGAATCACATGAAGCGATGCGATGCATGGTAGTATGCTTGGAAAAATATAGTTGGAGCTTTCGGAAGCTTCCAATGTGGTGTGGGTGTAGATCCCTGCCGTTGAAATGGATTGATTTTAATTCTGGAAAACATATTTCAAAACGCTGAAGCCTCGTCTTACACAGTCTAATCGAGGTACCTAATAAAAGACAAAATTTCATGGTTTTAAAGACACAGTGGAATGGCAGTTAAACATTATTTAGGTTTCGTAATGTGGCCCTGCTACTGCAACCCACCCAGCTAACAAAGTCAAGTGCAGTTTGATATGATGGGAGGGTAGGCTGGTTATTCCAAATCACACTAGAGAGGACAGCCAATTTTGCCTTTCTTACAGCATAAAGGTAACATTCAACAAATTATAAATAAGAGCATTGCACACACAAAAAAACTATACACAAACAAGTGAGTGCAATATGCAAAATTTAGCAAACGCAAGAATAATCATATCTATACATGCACAAAACTGAATTCACTGACCACTTCTCTAGCATACATTAGTTTGATTTTCAGTGTTTATTGTCCAGTAAATGGCGGCAATGTTCTACTAAACTGTAGCACATTTTTCATGTTATAACCATGATCAATAATTACAGAGAAGTGAGAAACGTAAATCATTATTTAATTTAAATTTTACATAAATGTAGCTTTTTTTAATAAACCAATATACAATGTATATAAATAAACATTGCTAATTTAGCCAATACAAATGAAAACACTTTACACGTTGGACAAACTATGACATAAGCTCTTTCAAATTAATGAACGTTACTAGCATTGTATGGAACATAGATAAACTGATCATACATCACATTACCTCTAGCATATCTTTAGCCCGTTTTTCTTCCTCTTCTTTTTTTTCTTCCCTTAGCATGTATTCTCAAAAGATTTAAAATAAAAGCTTAAAGGGACAGTTCACCCCAAAATAAAAAAATACATATAAGTTTCTTCTTACCTGTATTGCGATTTATCCATCTGGATTGTTTTGGTGTGACTTGCCGAGTTTTGGAGATATTGGTGGCAAAGATTTTTTAATATAATGGGACTATATGGCACTCGACAACGATGTCTCTTTCCAGAAATCATGACGCAGTTGAGTAACCGGGTAGAAAAAAGGTTTTTCAAAGTCCAAACAATGCTTCTGCCATAATGGATACAAGGATCTTTCTCAAAAGGCCACTGATTGACTGCTGTTTATGTTCCTTCCTGTCAATTTTGCATTGATACTGTTTAACTTGCTCACCAGACTATTTATCAATAGGCCTGTGTATTGATTGCAATCCGTGTCTTGTTCTGCAGGTGATTTTGATGCTGACCAAACTATTTGACTTCAACCTCAACAGTGTGACTGAGAGTTCATTATGGAGGTAAGCTTATCACACTACATGAACACATGACATTTGAGCTTTGAGCTTTACAATAAATTGGTCATAGGGGACAGTTGGACTTAGCTCCATATGTTTCTGATGTTTTAAATCCTGTGGTTTGAACTGCTCCCAGCACTACTCTTAGGACTAAAGAATACCAATACTCACACAGATCTCATAATGTGAATTAATGAAACACTCAAAGCTTGAAAAAGAGACAACAGTCTAAAACAGATCACTCAAATGACGAGCCTGAATAGCCGACTGTCCTCAATTATTTTAATGTCTGTGGGCACCAAAAATCCCTCACATGAAAGTCACTGATCACCGCAACTGGAGCTGGCAGTGTTATCCAGCAAATTACCTTGACCAGCCTTGAACTCAGCATAGCGTAGTTTCTGACTCGATTCTGATGTAACTTTGGTAGATGCCTGTTAGGAAGGAATGTGGCGGCATCAATGTCTAAGACAGTCATAACCAAAGAAGATCTGCAAAAGGAATTATCAGTATGAAATATAATTTTCATTACAACCGTCGCCTATGAGATGTAGTACAACAGACATGAACTGCTCTCTCCAAGAAAACAATCTTGACCTCAGAGGAATGAGGATGAATTTAAACTTTTCAAGCTGCATCAGTGGCTCCATGTTTATTGTGCTGTATTCAAGGCTGTTCTGTTTTGCAAGTTTTATTCAAACATGCACAGTTGGTTTTAAATTCTAGTGGAGATCCCAAAGTTTGAAAATGTACCAAATATGTCAGGCAGAATTATGAGGGAGACACAGAAAAGAAAATGCACAAGACATCTAGATGACTTCCATTTGATGCAATGGTGTAGCCGTAAAAACTAGGTTTTGAATGTTTCACTTGGCATAAGTATCATGTAGCTTCAATGATGTGTTGAAACAAGCTGATACGCATGCTGCATATTGGATACAGGGTGTCAGTGAATGTGAATGTGGAAATAGTTGTTTTTTTCTGTATATAAATGCAAAGAAGGGCGAGGATTTCTAAAGGCAAGGCAAGTTTGTTTGTATGGTAAAATCAAGAATTATAAAAGCCAATACCATTTGTCACTGGGTATTCATATGTTGCCTAAGTGTGACACATACAGTATGAATACCCAATTCATTGCATGGACAACTAATAATGGTAAATGGTGTGTACTTGTATAGCGCCTGTCTAGTCTTCCGACTACTCAAAGTGCTTTCACACTACATATCACTTGATGGCAGGTGCTAACTGCCCATCAGTAATCCTTCTCACACACTCACACACCGAAGGCACAGCCTCGGGAGCAATTTGGGGTTCAGTTTTTTGCCCAAGGCCACTTCGACACGTGAGCTGGGCAAAAGCTGGGATCGAACTGCGGACCTTCTGATTGATGGACAACCCGCTCTTCCACAAAGCCACAGCCGCCTTGATAATAGGGCATAAGCAACATGTGGCATTCAATTAAAATCTGTCAATGAGCTGTAACTCAGTGGGCGGCTGTGGCTTGGTGGCAGAGCGGGTCGTCTACCAATCGAAATGTTGGCGGTTCGATCCTGGCTTCCCCCAACCATGTGTCGAAGTATCCTTGAGCAAGATATTGAACCCCAAATTACTCCCGAAGCTGTGCCTTCGGTGTGTGAGTGTGTGTGAATGTGTGTGTCTGGGTAAATATGATATGTAATGTGAAAGCTATTTGAGTAGTCGGATGATTAGAAAGGCGCTATACAAGTACAGTCCATTTACGTTTAACTGTATACTGAGGTGTATAGTTGTCAGCTTAATTATGTACATTCAGGTTTGAGCCTCTACACTCCTTAGCAAGTTTTTCACTTTTTCAATATGCTGACTGTGTTGATGTTCCAGGTTATCTAAGATGTGCACACCCAGGGTATTTAAAGGAGGAGACCATCTCGACAGCTGCTACTCCGATGTGGAAGGGAGGGGGGTTGGTGCAGGTCTTCCTAAAGTCCACAATCATCTCCTTTATTTTGTTTACATTGATGGAGAGGCTGTTTACTCTTCACCAGGCCTCCAGTCTTTCCACTTTTTCTCTGTACTCGGACTCGTCGCTGTGAGTGATGGGTTCCACCACTGCCGTGTTGTCAGCGAACTTTACAATATGATTGCTTGGCTGCTCAGTAATAGGTCAGCAGTATGTACAGTAGGGGCTCAGGACGCATCCCTGGGGGGACCTAGTGTTGAGGATGATGGGGGAGGATGAAATGTTGTGGATTCTAATGGACTGGGGCCTTTTTGTCAAAAAGTCCAGCATCCAGTTGCACAAAGATGAGCTCAGTCCAAATAGTGACAGTCTGTCTCTCAGGGTTTGTGTGATGATGGTTTTAAAGGCGGGACCTGAAGTCCAGGAAGAGCAGTCTGACATAGGAGCCCTTGCTGTCCAAGTGTGTGAGGGCCAGGTGAACCACAGATGAGATGGCATCTGCAGTGGAGCGGTTCAATTAATTTCAGTTTTATTTATATAGTGCCAATTCACAACAGAAGTTATCTCATTCCACTTTTCCTGTAGAGCAGGTCTAGACTGCTGTACTTTTTGTGATACTATTTACAGAGACCCAACATTTCCCACCAAGAGCAAGCAACAGTGGCAAGGGAAAACGTCCTTTTAAGAGGCAGAAGGCTCGAGCAGAACCAGACTTTGGTTGGGTTGAGAGAGAAAGAGACAGAGCAGGAGCAAAGACAGCATACTTTACAGAATTACAATAATTACAATAACAATAATGTAATGATAGTGGTAATAATATGAATAAAAAAATCATAGGAATAATAATGATAATAATAATAAGACTAATAATAATCAGATTAATAATATTAATTGTACTAGCGGGTGTTGAGCAGGAACATGGGGACAGTAGGTGGCTTGCAATCATAGATCCAGACTTTACAGCTTCGGAGGCAGAAATACCTGATGAAGGTGACAGAAGGAGAGAGTGGAGAGACGAGAAAGCACGGAACTACGGGAGAGAGAAGATGTGGAGTTAGTAACATGCTTTAATGGGATAAGAAAACTATACAGATGAGAGGGAGAGGAGGAGAGAGGTGTATCGTGGGAAGTTTCACTTAGTATAGACCTATAGCAGCATAACTAAGGGATGGTTCAGTCTGCATGCGTACTGGTGGGGGTCGACTGTGATGTCGATGGTCTTCTTCATGTGCGTCATGACCAGCCGTTCGAAGCACTTCATGATTATTGGGGTGAGTGCTACTGGGCGATAGTCATGACACTGTTGGGCTCTTTGGGACTGGGATAATAGTAACAGTCTTAAGGCATGTGGGGACAGTCGCCTGGGAAAGTGAGGTTTTAAAGATGTTTCTCAGCATCTCTGACAGCTGCTGTGCGCATTCCCTAAGCACCTGGCCTGGGATACTGTCTGCTGGCCCGCAGCCTTACCGGGACTGACTTTCAACAGGGTCCTCCTCACATGTGCTGAGGTCACAATGAGGTCAAAGCTCACCTGGTGGTTGGGTGAGCCTGCAGCCAGGAGAGGTGTTGGAGTCCTCCAAACCAGCAAAGAATGTGTTAAAAGAGCATCAGGAAGAGACAGGTCTATGGGGCATTCTGCGTCTCTTCTGGTGTAGCCTGTGATGCTCTTGATGGCCCTCTGCATGCTGTTTGGTGGCGAGGAGACCCTGGATTTTGAGAGCGTAAGTAGCTTTCACCCTCTTTATACACACGGTAAGGTTACCCCTGGCTGCTCTGAGTGCAGATGCGTCACCAGACCTGAACGCAGAGTCACAGATTTTCAGCAGAGAGCGGACCTCTCATGGTTTCTGGTTGGGGTGAGTGGTAATTCCTCGCTTCCTGGTCTCTTGAAGTGCAGATGTTTTGCTGCTTGCTCTCGCCTCTGCTTGCATTCTTTTGCTGAAGCCACAGGGCGGCTGTGGCTTGGTGGCAGAGCGGTCGTCTACCAATGGGAAGGTCGGCGGTTTGATCCCGGCTTCCCCCAGCCATGTGTCAAAGTATCCTTGAGCAAGATACTGAACCCCACAATGCTCCCGAAGCTGCACCCTTAGTGTGTGAATGTGTGCGAATGATTAGTTTAATTTGTACTGATGGGCAGTTAGCTCCTGCCATCAGTGTATGAATGTGTGTGTCTGGGTAAATGTGATATGTAGTGTGAAAGTGCTTTGAGTAGTCGGACGACTAGAAAGGCGCTATAGTACAGTCCATTTACATTGTTTCTTCTGCTAGAACTGATGAGCAGCGGCTCCTGGATACTTGTAAATCATTGGGACTGTAATTTATTCAGATAAAGTAAGCTACTGCCATATCTTCAGCACTTTTCTGACCTCCTCAGTACTACGTGAGTGCGGGCTACGGACGGCACAAGCCCATATTGCAGTGACTGCACACTTAGCTAAAGCTAAACTTCCACAAACTAAAATGGAAACCAAAATCCACTACCTAGACAGCACTTTAACATGGGCCCAAAACAGTGGACAAGAGCATACTTATACATGCCTAATTAGAACCAACAATACCACCAAGAAACAGAAGAGCTGTCTACTAAATGTAAAATTGGTAATCCTCCCTGGAACTCTCTTGGTGCAAAGCCTAAGAGTAAATCATTTCCCTGGGAAATAGGAGGACGAGTAACAGGCAGAGCCAAGTTCCCTGAGATCTGTGATGAGACTG
This sequence comes from Coreoperca whiteheadi, assembly GCA_011952105.1. Taxonomy (NCBI): domain Eukaryota; kingdom Metazoa; phylum Chordata; class Actinopteri; order Centrarchiformes; family Sinipercidae; genus Coreoperca; species Coreoperca whiteheadi. Next base: position 29,911,686 of record CM022472.1, on the reverse strand, counting down.
ACTGGGCTGCATTATCATCTAGGCAGAGGGTTTCATCAACCCCTGTTGTTAGTAGGACACAGCGGTGGACAGCTGTGAAAGGGAGAGTTAGCAACAAATCTCCCAAACAACCAAATGTGCAACTGCAGAACAAATTTGCTCCACTGTTCCAGGACCCTGGATCTCTGTCCGAAGACCAGGATAACCGCTCATCGGGACGTCATGGCTCTGTTGAACACAGTCAGCTCTCTCAATGCTGACGTGTTTATCAGTGGCCCTCCAGTCCACCAGTCAGAAAAGGAGTTGAGAGATTCAGCAGATTGATGGCACTGAACACCTCGCTCTCAACCGCATGCACCGTCATTTGCAGTACACTGACAGTTTCAACTTTTTCTGTGCTCACAGACATCTTTTGGCCAAATGAAACTTTAAAAAGGAAAGAACGTGTTGAAAAATAGCGAGGCTTAGTGGCAACGTTACAAAAATATAAAAGTCAAAAGAAGCAACGCTTTCAGTTGAATACTGTGGCAATAAAATGGCTCGCTTGGAAAAAAAGTTAAATTAACAGTTTCCACGTGATCAAAACATTTCCAATAACTCCAGAGCGTTAGTCCAAAAGTCCAAAAGTCAAAACATTTTGAAAAAAGACATATGTAATCATTCCTAAAATTCACAACTTTTTTTATCTAATGAAATATTCTGCTTCAATCCATGTTTCTTAGCGTTTAACCTTTCAAAAACAACATTTTCACTGCGGTCACAAAACTATTTGCTCTCTGGCTTGCCGCAAACAAGGGAGGCACGAAACTAGCAGAGTAATATTTTTAATGATGAGCACGGTGTGCTGTCATGGTGATAGGGGCATGTTCTAAATGTCTAGTTGACCAATCAGATTGTTTGGTCGGGAACTACTTGTATATTTGTGAGTGGACTTTAGGCAAAGAAAAGAAAAAACTTCAAGAAAAACGTAAAAGAAATTAAATTAAAATAAAGCAACTGCTGAGCTCAAAGTTGAGGGCCAGCCTGAGGGGAACATCCAAATCAACCTCTTTTGTCAACTAGCCAAAGAAGGGGGAGTGTTAGGTGTGGAGGAAGGCTTCAGAAAACTCTTTTCCTTTGTTTGAAACAGTTAATATGGCTATTTATGTTTTCCTTACTCTGAAATTTAATTTAATTAATTTAAATTTAATTGAATTTAAGTTTTACATGCAATATCACAAACTCTAACATCAGTGGCCATGCAATCATGATCCAAAACAGAAAAATAACATAGTGATTATAAGAAAACGTTCAAGGAAAACATTAACCAACAACTATTTCAGTAGATCATTCAATCAGTTACCTAAGACTCTTAATTAACTGTAACTGTCAAAACACAAAGTTTAACACTACTAATACATGGCATTAGGTTAAACAATGCCGTTTGCTACAATATTATGCAGATTTAAAATGGCCATCGTTGCAAAGACTTCTGTCAGTTGGTCAGTAGGGGGAAATGCTGTCACCTGGTAAACAAGAGGTGAACCCTTTAGGTGCCAGGGTTTATTTTTAAAAATACAGATTTTTGAGTTCCAAATTTCAAAAGGCTGTGGTTTGAAAATGATACTACTCTAAACTAGAAAAATGTCAGGTATGATCCAAAGGTTATGAGTGAAATTATTGTATGCATCTAGTTTGCATCTAATTAGCATATTATGATGTTATATATTGGCGGTTATGTTATTTACAGTACATACAAGATGATGAACATATATTTTCTCTTTTTTTGTCTATTTCTGAAAGTAATAAATGATTAATAACAGTAACTTGTACAGCAACATTAGTAAATTATAACTACAACTTCAGATTTACCATAACTAGTAAAATGTATGGAAATAGGTATGAGAAATATGTACATGTAATGTAGGTGTTTGGTTGCAGAAGCTTTATTTTTCATCTATCCAAATGGCATAGGTTTGTATTTTTTCAGAGACTAGTTTCCCCCTCGTTTCTTTCACTTATGTTGAGCAAAGTGTGTTTGGGAAAACGGCATGTGCTCCGTGTACACTGAGGGAGGCACCAGCAGCGGCGCCGCCCAACAAGCACTCATCCCCGGCCACACACACACTCTCACTCTCACTCTCATTCTCACTTTCACTCGGCTGAAAAGAATCTACAGGCAGATGTTCTCCCTCAGAATCAGAGTCAGCCATTACTAAAGACAAAGCTTCATCATGAGTGTATTTTATGACATGGTAATAGTGGGCTAGAAACGAAGTACAGGGTGTCTGACATCTGGTGGAAGGGAGTGGAAACATTTAGCACATAAACCGGAAGTGGCGGCTGTTTTTTCTAGTTACGTTGCTTGTCGCAATTTTGCGACTTTGGCGCTTAGAGGTGCTCTACAAGATTCTCTTAAATTGATACTTAATGCAAATAAAACAAAATTCATGCTTTTTACCAGAGAAAGAGGTATTGTTTAAAATAGTATGAATATATCCACTGTGAATGGAATAACATAGAGAGAGTAACTGAATATAAATATCTTGGCATCTGGCTTTATGAGAAATTTACATTTAAATACCATATAGACAATCTTCCAAGCAAACTGCATCAAACTATTGGCTTCTTTTACAGAAATAGAACCAACTTTCCTATGACTAGTAGAAAGATATTTGTTAAGTCAGTTTTCCTATCAGTTTTGTATTTTTTAGATGTAATCTATAAAATATTCTGCTCCTTCCACGCTTCAACATGGTTTATCAGTCTGCTCTCAGATTTATTATTGATGATAGCTACGGTATTCACCATTGTATCCTGTTTGATATGGTGGGTTGGTCTTCTCTGGCAGAGAGGCGTAATAAACATTGATATTTGTTTATCTATAAAGCCCTTGTTTGGAAGCTACCACCTTGCATCTCAATGATGATAGATTTAAACTTTGGACCCTATCTAACTTGTTCAAATGAATGCATTACCCTAAAGGTCCCCGCTACACGGAATGAATTTGGAAAGACTAGTATTTTCATGCACCAAATACTTGGAGTAATCACATACTAAAAATCAATACTCTACCAACCAATGGACAATTTAAAACCATGATCACAAATCTCCCTGCTTCAATGTGTTAACTGTTTTAACTGATTTTTCTATATTCTCATCTGTGTTTGACCTGTTTATTTTTAACTTGTATGTAATGCGGCATCATCGCAAATGAGGGCAACCTCAGCAGAGTTTAAATAAAGGTTTGAATGGATTTAAAACTGCTATAATCAATCTTTTTTCTCTTAACGTCATCTAAATGACGGCGTGTTTGTGAAAGGCGTTGCTCTTAGAGACAAACGCACAGCAAATTTTCACTTGACCCTAGATTTCCACTGAACTGTAAAGGAGCTTTTCAACGGCCTAATTGTTTTGTTTTTACAGTCCAAAAATGTACTGTTTGATTCACTTTCACTGCGCTAAGCATTGGAATTTCCAGATAACAATAAAAGCTTTGAGAAACCCAGTGTAAATGGACTGTACTTGTATAGTGCCTTTCTAGTCTTGCCGCCTACTCAAAGCGCTTTTACACTACATATAACATTCACCCCATTCATACGCTGATGGCAGGAGCTAACTGCCCATCAGTACAAATTAAACTAATCATTCACACAAACTCACATGGCGAAGGCGCAGCAATTCAGAGTTCAGTATCTCAAGGATACTTCAACACATGGCTCGGTAGTGATCACAATGGCTGAATGTCTCCAAAACATTCACAAACACTCTGCTGCGCCATTGGAATCCAGTGGGGCAAGGTTTGAATAGAACTTTGCTCAGGTCTCTGGGTCTGCAAACTGACTTCTCCTCTCTCAAACAGTAAAGGTGTCAATTTGGATACTTGCCAGACAAGACCAGAACTTTCCAGTTTGAAGGAAAGACATGTCTTGTCATGCTAATAGAGCAAGACAATAAATTGACTCTCTGTATTAGTTTAACTAAAGGATACTCTTTATTTAACCCAAGTCTGAATTAATGTGCTTTTATTTTTGTAGGACATGAAATGAGAATTAATTCAGGAAGTTAAAGGATAGTTGCAAGGTCTCAACAGCTAGTTGTACAGAATGACCAATACAGTACATAATAGTGTCATCAGCATAAAAATGGTCTTGATAGCCACTCAATGAAGAGACATTATCCTTAATATAAAGGTGAAAAGTACAGGACCCAAAACTGAGCCTTGCGGACCATCTTTTGTTACTGGCAAGAACTCAGACATTCCCTGTCTTCACACACTGAAGTCTCTCAAACAAATAATTCTGGAACCAATCACAAGCCTTTCCATCAAAGTCAATATGGCATAACCTTTGTAAAAGCAAAAAAATTATCAACTGTATTAAATGGTTTTAGACAGGGAAAACTGACCTTTTGTTTACATGAGGCAGCATTTCATGAATGGCGGATGTGGCCAAAATAGTGCTGGTTCTAATCAATTAATGCTCAGCCCAAATTTGCATACAAGTCTATCAATACAAGACTACTGTATCTATTGATACAAGACTATCAATGTCCATGTTTATAGGTGTGAGACCAAATTATAAGAAAACATGAATGTAGCCTATATTCCATATGACTTCAAACTCGACATGCATCAAATAAACTTATTTCATATTGTATGCGTGTATCATTCAGTCTTGATTGTCTAGTTTTCAAGCTTCAGAAATAAAACTAGCCCATACTTTGCAACTCAGTCCAACTTGTTATTATCATCAAACCAACATAATGCAGGATTTTTGTTCAGCATTCTTACAAATGTGCACACATGTTATCATATAAAGTAGCCTACAATAAAACTAAGTGCTATTTATTTTCATAATCTCGCAGGTCACACAATACACTCTCCTCAATGAATGTGCACTTAGAGCATGAGACGGTCACGGAGGTCACTGAAGTGTGCACTGCTACGTCCCACAAAGCCACGACCATAAAGGTGAAATAAGTTTTTAGGGAGTGTCTGTCAAGGACATCTCTTTTGTCTATGAGTGAGCTGCTTCGCCCACACATTGAAGGGCAGACAACTGTAATGAGATCTCCTGTCAACATGGCTTTAGGGTTAGCGTTATATATATCGCTGCCTGCCTGGTTTGGCATCCTCAGTTGTGCTTTGCGTTTTCATTTGGAATGAGATTTTTTTCAACAGTGCTTGTGTGGACTGTCCTGGGCAGTTGTTTGGTGGACCCAAGTGCAGGACATGGACACAGAGGAAAGGTGAATTTATGAAGTTTTACTGCAAACTACTGGGAAGAGGAGGTGAACTGGAAAGGAGATGATGGCTAAGAGGAGAAGTGAAGGGATAACAGGCAAGCAAGCAGGCACATAGGCAAGCAGGCAGGCATGCGTGAGGCAATGACCCTGAGGCACAGAAAGCAAACACATTAAACACAGGCATAAACTAAGCACGAGAATAGCATAAACAGACTAAGAGGCCGGGCGTGAACTAGCACGGTAGTAGAGACAATGATATGGCGACGAGTGGGAGTTGAGCCAGGGTAGATATAATGCTGTGATGGACTTCAGGTCTGTGTAGACTTAAGGCGAAGCGCTGATAGTAGACAGAGCTGAGCTGGGAGCCAGGAGGGGAGACCACGCCCACCCACACGCAGACATACACATCGACAGACACAGGCAGGGAGACAGAGAGGGGTGAACCAGGAACACGGGAGGGGGACAAAACCCAAGACAACACTGGAGGCACTGCAGTGGCCTTGAAATGCACAGGATTTTTTATGAGAACGAAAGTGGAGGTGTTTTCAAAAATACCTGTGTAAGTGTGGAATAGACATAAATGCAACCGCAGGGGGGCACAAGCCAGTGTCTTCATGTGCCAGTCCCAAGTCTGGATAAATGCAGAGGGTTGTGTCAGGAAGGGCATCCGACGTAAAACACATGCCAAAGTAAAAATGCGAATCATAACAATGACTTCCATACCGGATCGGTCGGGGCCCGGGTTAACAACGACCGCCACCGGTGCTGTTGACCTACAGGGTACCGGTGGAAATTGGACTACTGTTGGTCGAAGACGAAGAAGGAGAGGAGGAAGGTGTGTTCGTAGAGAGAGAAGAGGAAAGCTAAGAATGTAGGACTGACAGTAGGGACTTTGAACGTTGGGACTATGACAGGGAAGGCTAGAGAGTAGATTGACATGATGCAGAGAAGGAAGGTGGACATACTTTGTGTCCAGGAGACCAGGTGGAAAGGTAGCAAGGCTAGAAGCTTAGGAGCAGGGTTCAAGTTGTTCTACCATGGGTCGGATAGGAAGAGAAACGGAGTAGGAGTTATCCTGAAAGAGGAGTTTGTGAGGAATGTTCTAGAGGTGAAAAGAGTGTCAGACAGGTTGATGAGCCTGAAGCTGGAAATTGAAGGGGTGATGTTCAATGTTGTGAGTGGTTATGCCCCACAGGTAGGATGTGAGTTAGAAGAGAAGGAGAAATTCTGGAGTGAGTTAGATGAAGTGATGCAGAGCATCCCCAGAGGTGAGAGAGTGGTGATTGGTGCAGATTTCAACGGGCATTTAGATGAAGGGAACAGAGCTGATGAGAATGTGATGGGCAGGTTTGGTCTTCAGGACAGGAACGCAGAAGGACAGATGGTGGTAGACTTTGCAAAGAGGATGGAAATGGCTGTAGTGAACACTTTCTTCCAGAAGAGGCAGGAACATAGGGTGACATATAAGAGTGGAGGTAGAAGCACTCAAGTGGACTACATCTTGTGTAGACGTTGTAATCTGAAAGAGACCAGTGACTGTAAAGTAGTGGTAGGGGAGAGTGTAGCCAGACAACACAGGATGTGATTATGTAAAATGACTCTGGTGGTGAGGAAGATGAAGAGGACAAAGGCAGAGCAGAGGACAAAGTGGTGGAAGTTGAAAAAGGAAGAATGTTGTTTAGTTTTCAGGGAGGAGCTGAGACAGACTCTGGGTGGTCAGGAAGTGCTCCCAGATGACTGGACCACTACAGCTAATGTGATCAGGGAGACAGGTAGGAGGGTACTCGGTGTGTCATCTGGAAAGAGGAAAGTGGACAAGGAGACTTGGTGGTGGAACCAGGAAGTTAAGGAGTGTATACAGAGAAAGAGGTTAGCAAAGAAGAAGTGGGACACTGAGAGGACTGAAGAGAGTAGACAGGAGTACAGGGAGATGCAGTGTAAGGTGAAGGTAGAGGTGGCAAAGGCCAAACAAAGAGCATATGAGGACTTGTATGCTAGGTTGGACACTAAAGAGGGAGAGGCGGATTTGTACAGGTTGGCCAGACAAAGAGATAGAGATGGGAAGGATGTGCAGCAGGTTAGAGTGATTAAAGATAAGAATGGAAATGTATTGACAGGTGCCAGGAGTGTGATGGGAAGATGGAAGGAGTACTTTGAAGAGTTGATGAATGAGGAAAATGAAAGGGAACAAAGAGTAGAAGAGGTGACTGGTGTGGAGCAGGAAGTAGCAAAGATTAGCAAGAGTGAAGTGAGGAGGACGTTGAAGAGGATGAAGAGTGGAAAGGCAGTTGGTCCTGATGACATACCTGTGGAGGTATGAAAGTGTCTAGGAGAGGTGGCAGTTGAGTTTCTGACTAGTTTGTTTAACAAGATCTTGTTAAGTGAGAGGATGTCCGAGGAATGGAGGAGAAGTGTACTGGTGCCAATTTTCAAGAACAAGGGAGATGTGCAGAGCTGTGGCAACTACAGAGGAATAAAGCTGATGAGTCATACAATGACGTTGTGGGAAAGAGTAGTGGAAGCTAGGCTAAGGGCAGAGGTGAGCATTTGTGAGCAGCAATATGGTTTCATGCCTAGAAAGAGCACAAAAGATGCAGTGTTTGCTTTGAGGATGCTGATGGAGAAGTACAGAGAAGGTCACAGGGAGTTTTAATTTGTCTTTGTAGATTTAGAAAAAAGCGTATGACAGGGTGCCGAGAGAGGAGCTGTGGTATTGTATGAGGAAGTCTGGAGTGGCAGAGAAGTATGTTAGAGTGGTGCAGGACATGTATGAGAGCTGTAAGACCGTGGTGAGGTGTGCTGTAGGTGTGACAGAGGAGTTCAAGGTGGAGGTGGGTCTGCATCAAGGATCGGCTCTGAGCCCCTTCTTGTTTGCTCTGGTGATGGACAGGCTGACAGATGAGGTTAGACAGGAATCTCCATGGACTACGATGTTTGCGGATGACATTGTTTTTTGTAGTGAGAGCAGGGAGCAGGTGGAGGAGAATCTAGAGAGATGGAGGTCTGCTCTGGAAAACAGAGGAATGAAGCTTAGCCGCAGTAAGACAGAATACATGTGTGTCAATGAGAGGGACCCAGGTGGAACGGTGAGGTTACAGGGAGCAGAGGTGAAGAAGGTGCAGGACTTTAAGAACTTAGGGTCAACGGTTCAGAGCAATGGAGACTGTGGAAAAGAGGTGAAGAGGCGAGTGCAAGCAGGTTGGAACGGGTGGAGAAAAGTGTCAGGTGTGTTGTGTGATAAAAGAGTATCAGCAAGAATGAAAGGAAAGGTGTTCAAGACAGTGGTGAGACCAGCGATGTTGTGCAGCTTAGAGACAGTGGCACTGAAGAAAAGACAAGAGGCAGAGCTGGAGGTGGCAGAGCTTAAGATGTTGAGGTTCTCTTTGGGAGTGACGAGGATGGACAGGATCAGGAACGAGTCCATCAGAGGGACAGCTCATGTTAGATGTTTCGGAGATATAGCCAGAGAGGCCAGATTGAGGTGGTTTGGACACGTTCAGAGGAGAGACTGTGAATATACTGGTAGAAGGTTGCTGAGGTTGGAGCTGCCAGGCAGGAGGTCTAGAGGAGGAGATTTATGGATGTAGTGAGAGAGGACATGAAGTTAATTGGTGTGAGTGAAGAGGATGCAGAGGACAGGGTTAGATGGAGGCGCATGATTCGCTGTGGCGACCCCTGAAAGGGAACAGCCGAAAGGAAAAGAAGAAGAAGTGTGGAATAGACATAAAACCTTGGAAATTTACTCCCAGGTTTTAAAGTGAAAACAGAATCTCGCTGCCTCTATAAACCAAATTAGGTGTAGTAATAACATTTTCCTTTACCTTTCTCAACTCTGAGTCTACAATAGTTCCCTCACATTTTCACTTTTGTTGTTTGGAAAGTTGACAAAGCTCATATTTGAGTTTGAAAACATAAATGGTGAGTTCAGAGGACTTTTTTGGGATCTGGTGACGTTACTGAGACAAAATCAGGAAGAGTAGTAAAATTGCATTTTTACTTGCTGTTACTGGCTGCCTTACCTCTCATATCCAATACACTAACTTCATTAGTATGAGTTACTATGGTAATAGAACTTTATACAGGAAACGTATTGCAGGGATATTGCATCATCAAATTGTTTGCTAAGACTACGCGATAACAGGCAATCCATACACTTTCAGTAAACTCCTCTGTTGGATTTACCAATAGTAGTCGTGACAGGTTAACTTGAATATTTACTGATTAACTGCTGTTACTTGAGGAATATATTTCCAGATTCTCTGTCCTCCTCTGCCCTTCATGGAGGAAAAAGGCATCAGGCTCATGGAGCAAATAACACACAGTTTTCCAAGGGGGCTGCCTAAGTGTTTTAAGCTCTCACCCACAGCTATAGTAAATGTACCATAGCCATGACTACACTTAGCTCATACATGCCCAAATGAGGCTATTGCTCTGTCGTTGATGATTAAACCACATTACCCTCGTAATGCTGCATCTACTACTGATGTTTCATTATAAATCTGATGCTTGATAAAACAGAGCTTCGAGTAGTGGAAGGATGGATAAAGATGCATGTGAAAAAGCACACAGATTGACAGAAAGACAGATGAGTGAACAGATGATATACATTCTGAGAGAGCGAAGAGGATAGTGACAGTGCAGAACATTAGTGGGCAATTTACAGCCAGGAAGATAGACAGAGCAGCAAAGCAACAGATAACTGCATTTAAGATAGCCAACTGCTCTGCCAAAAATTCAGCACTCCTCAGGGAGAGTTTGAAGATAAACTAGGCATCTCTGCCTGCTGTGGTCCCAAATAGCAGCATGAGGTAACAGCTTGAAACTTTTATACCTAGAAATCATGTGACGTGATGTGAGCATGCACACCCCTGTCAACCTGTCTGTCAATACTTTATGCCAAAGGACATATAAAGCAAAAGATCTCACAATGATAAGCTTTGATTCAACTAAGTGTTTTGTCAGTTTTCACTCGCTTTATTTACAGGCTTACTGTCACTTGTGTTCTGCAGCGGCCTACAGCTAAGACCTGAACTGGCCCCGTCCCCGGGTCTTTAAGACCCAACCCAGCTGATCTCCACCGATACTGCCAAATCTGAGACCCCAACCTGACTCAGCGACTGAGGCTAAATGTTTGCTTTATTTCATCCATTGGTGACTGTTACAGTAGCTTTCCAAACTAATGGAATATATTTGGAAATAACCAGACCCACACCTGGCCCCAAGCTTGATGCAACAAAACAGCCCAAACCTGACAGGGACCAACAAAGTATTAGGTTGGGTAACAAAATTCCAAAGGTATGTTCAGTGAATAAAGAATGGAAATGCGCAAGCTTGCACACATACATCTGAGTTTGCTAGCTTGAGGCAAAGACACGTCGGAGAAAGAAATAACAGAAACTAACACAAATAACTGGAGATCCTGGTTAGTTCTGAAATCCATCGTAGTCAGAGTTTTTTTATAAACACACACAGACACACTACACAGTTGGTACATAAGCTTTTCAAAATAATTAGGTACTACAAAGTCATTTTAAATTTGTGTGAATAATACAAGGCAAATATTTACTTATGGTTCAGTCTGAACACACCTATATAGCTAGGTATGCCAAGTATCATTATTTTCAATTTTCCGGATATATTAAGCTTAAGATATCAAGGTCCAAGGTACATTTAATTGTCATTCCACTTCTGTAGGCTTGCCGGGGGGTAGCAGGGTGAAAAGGCTGTGGCTGGGGTGGGTAATGTCCTTTAGTATACTTATGGCTCTGCATAGGCACTTCACCTCTTCGATATCACTGATGCTCCGTAAATGGGTATCAATGGTCTTCTGAGCGGTTTAAATCATCTGATCCGGAGCCCTCTGGTCCGGTGCCATTCACATCCCATGCCAGTTTGTAATGTTTCCAGTCAGGATGCTATCTACTCCTCCTCTGTAAAGGTTAACAAGAACTTGGCACGGATTTTTGCCTTCTTAAATTTCCTTATGTTGTGGCTGCAACAGGTTGTCTTATTTTTCACAGTGGCTAAGGCTAACACAGTTACCCCAGTGCGGCCAGAATAAATGGTAAATTCTAACACAAACACACAGATAAGCACTAGAAAATCAAATGCTGTGGGAGACCTAATAGGCGTCACTTTATCACACTGTAATCAGACAGCAGACTTCCGTACAGCAGTCTGATTACAGTACTCAAGTCTGATAAAATGCGGCTTCACAGTGGTTAAACTTTACTCAGTTAGGGGCCCAGCTGTGGGGCCAACTGGAACTTTTAACACAAATGAAAATGACACAAAGTTGGCACGGCAACCGTCATGTCCCAAAATAAGCAAAGCATAATTCACAACAATAAAGCGTAGATAAAATAACACAGAGTTATAAAATCTTTTTCTGCCTAGACACAATACCCTCGTTTTGGTCCAGCGATCAATGAGTCAATTCGCTTTAACCGGGAGAGGTTTCTCTCAGGCTCGGTGCTGACGAAGCCAGGGTTCCAACACTATCAGCAGTTCCGGTGGCGGGCTGTTCCTTCGGAGGGCAGGCAGGGGGGACACAACAGTTGACGTTGGGGGACGTTGGGCTCTGCGGCCGTCTGGCTCTTCCATGGAGCAGAGAGCAGGTCGCGACGCTCCCTTCTGCAGGTACAGGTCATTATGGAATAAATGACAGAGGATCTGAAAAACGACAAAACACTGACAAACACTGACAGTCTGTTAGCTCGGTCAGCAATTTCAGATTTGTCCTTCCTAGGGTAATTAAAGTTCATGTTCATGTTCTTAAGGTAAGGTGGGTTACTGTGGAGAAAGATGTGAGGCATCTCCCAAAGCGAATTAATTCACATTGGACAAATACAAAGGGGACAGGGTGTCGCAGGGCTATCCTCGGTATTGTCAGTCGTAGCGTTGTCTGCAAATTTCACAACATAATTCCCTCCAAGTCAAGGGTTGCACAGCATGAACAGGCGGGGGCTGAGCACACAGCCCTGGGGGCCTCCGGTGTTGAGCACTAGAGTGGAGGAGGTTTGACTGTCTGGGGTCGGTTTGTGAGGAAGTCCAATATCCAGTTGCAGAGTGTAGTACTCAAGCCCAGAGTGCTAAGTTTGCCAGTCAGTTTCATGGGGGAGATTATGTTGAATGCTGAGTAGCTGGGTAGCGGACGCTAACAGACTCAATAAACTGATCCGTAAGGCCAGTGACATTGTTGGGGTGGAGCTGGACTCTCTGTTGGTGGTGTCAGAGAGGAGGATGCTGGCCAAACTACATGCCATTCTGGACAGTTTCTCCCACCCACTCCATGACGTGCTGGTCAAGCAAAGAAGTACCTTCAGCGGAAGACTCATCCTCCCAAGATGCACCACAGAGCGCCACAGGAAGTCATTCCTGTCTGTGGCCATCAAACTCTATAACTCCTCCCTCTAAATGTTAGTCGATATGACCCTAAGTCACTAAACTGGACACTGATCATGAACATCTCTGCAATACTGGACATAATTTGGAATATTCGGTGCTTAAACTACTGTGCAATACACCCTGTTTTAAATTAAATTTGTGATACTTATTTATATTTCTAGTACGGCTTTGCAATATCCTTCGTCCCATAATATATTGTTAATAAGCTACACGTAACTTGACAGCTCATGCACTATTACTTTATACTGTAATTTTAATCTCAACTGGAAAACCCACTTTGTACATTACACTTACTTATTTAAATTTATACTTATACCCACTTGTACTTACCTGTATTATAGTGTATTATAATTTTGCTTTTTGCTTAGTACTTCCATTCTTGAGTGCACTGACGTGATAGTGAGCTGCTGTTAAAAAGAGTTTCCCCTCGGGGATTAATAATGTATTCTGATTCTGATTCTGAGCTGAAATCAACAAACAGCATTCTCATGTAGGTGTTGCTATTTTCAAGGTGTATGAAGACTGAGTTGAGGGCAGTGGAGATGGCATCCTCTGTGGATCTGTTGGTTTGTATGCAAACTGGTGAAGGTCCAGAGGCCTATACTACGAAGCAGGATTTGGGGTTAGCAAGGTAAGGTCAGGTTTAACCCCGGGGTTTCTTTCCTACGGCGGTGGTTCACTTCTAACCGGGGTAAATCGCCGTGGTAACTTATGCAGAACGCCAAATCTGCTCTGGAGCAGGTTATGTAGGTTATATAGGTTACTGACCAATCGGTTCGCTTGGAAAATGACATCATCATTCATAGAAGATCCTGCAGAGCTCGGTGTGCAGAATAAAAAAATAGTAATTAAAAAACTTGTTGCTTGGTTCGTGAGAGGATCTCTTAGGAGGGCGAGAGTGTTCAGAGACCGAAAAAAAACCCTTGTGCTTGTGACAGTGATATGTTAAAATATCAGTAATGACATCAACGAGCTGATTGGCACATGTTCTTAGTACACGGCCAGGGATGTTATCTGGCCCAGCAGCTTTACCCATACTCACTCACAGCAGGATTCATCTCACATGCGCTGTGGATACTGACAGTGGCCAGTCCTCTGGAGGCAGAGTAGAATTGACAGCTGACCTTGTTGAGGAGATCAGGGCTTTGTAGCTGTCAGAAATGTGATTGATTGAAATTGATTGAAATTACCAGCTATAATAAAAATACCATCAGGTTGTTTTATCATGTGACTGCTGATGATCTCATACAGTTCCTGTAGTGAATTTTTTGAATTTGTGTATGGGGGAATGTAAACAAAAGCAACAACAGCACTGGTGAACTTTCTGGGCAGATAGTATGGTTGACATCTTAACATTAAAAACTCGACATATGGGGAGCACATATCACAGTCCGCCTATTGAGTGGCTGGGTAGTGGAATGGCCTTAGGTCTAAGCTGGGTTAGCTTTATGGCAAATGGACTGTACTTATATAGCACCTTCCTAGTGTAAGATGAGATTTTATTTTTATGAAGATTTATTTTGTAGATTACCTCTCAGATTCTTTTAAATATACATAGTGAATGTATGGTAACTATATCTATATAGATTGTATTCTGTTTCTTAAGATTGATAGAGAACTACATAACATGGTGCTCTTTGCCTGTAAGTGTAATAATGGTTAAGGTGGGCGGAGTGATATGATAATGAGGTGATGTACCACTGTTGTTGTGTGTGTTCCGTGGTCGGGATTTTGTTGTGGAGACATTAAAGAAGAAATGGATGTCGTTCTCCTGAAACAGTAGTCCCCGTGCTCTTTCACTACCCACGTCTCAAACATAGTCTTCATATAATAACTACAAAGTTATAGATAACGCGAAGAGTAACCAGCGTTACACTAGTCTTCCGACAACTCAAATCGCTTCACACTACATATCACATTTACACACTGATGGCAGATGCCAACTGCTCATCAGTTGACACACTCACACACTGTAGGCACAGACTTTGGGAGCAATTTGGGATTTAGTATCTTGACCAAGGATACTTCGACATGTAGGCTGGGGGAAGCCGGAATCGAACCACGATCTTCCGATTAGTTTACGATCCGCTCTTCCAATAAGCCACAGGATTTCCCCCCCCTTTTCCTGGGGTGATTGCACCACTTGCTGTGACGTTTTGTCCGGTTGAGCTTGGTGTGTGGTCGGAAAATGTTGTGAGCAGTGATCGTCTCATGGTCCGCTGCACTTAATCTAATCCCTGCGCTTCCATTTCTGACGTTGATGAGTGTAATACGATAATACGTGCTTCAGAAATAAAGGCAAAAAAAATAACAAATTAAAACAAAAATGTTGAACTGCATCATCTAGCATGCAAGGGAAAAAAGTTATTTTTTTTCCTGTAAGTCTAAAGGTTTTCATTACAAATATCATATTAGTAGATAGTGTAAAGTGTAACTGTTGCAGGGTTATATGAACCATGTCAATGGGACATTCCACCCATTAGTACTGTCAAACAAGACTACAGTCAAGAGCCATGTTAGCATTGTTGGCAACACTTCATTTTTTACATTTTTCTTTTGCAAAAGTCACAAACTGTTTGCAACGTACAACGCGAGAGTGTGTCCACTGATGGGAATGTTTTTTAGTTTTGCAGATATTTGGTCATAAAGCAAATTATTGGCCAAGCTGAAATTTTGACCAGATGATTGTGTTGGATGAAAAGTCAAAAGATCACCAAAGGTGTCATCCTCTGTGAAACATGAATCTATGTATAAAATTTCTTAGCAATCCATCCAATAGTTGTTGTGATATACTGGCTGCCATGACAACTGGTATCGCTAAAAGCGAATGTATAATTGATAGTGTAAAACTGAAAATCTAATTTCTGCTTGTTTACAGTGGTATTTGTATGACATATGTCTTTTTTGATGGACAGATTTGTGAAAGTCTCAATACGGGGTGTGTCTTTTGTTGCAAAAAAAACCCAACTCACCCCTATTGACCAGACCGGTATGTAGGGGTACTTCGCAAAACATCATAGCCTCCTTAGGGGATAGAAAACAGAAGATTTTATGGATGTCAATGTAATTTGACAAGTTTTTATACATTCCTTTCATATTAAAGAAACCTTTGTTTTAAAGATATGTCTAAGAATTATTTTGCAACCTTGCATGAACCTGAGCATTTTCGATTCCTTGATAAATTAAGGTTGATGGGTCAGCCATCATGGCCCTTCAGTCTTCCCCCATCCAAGTGGATCAGTGCCCCAACACAGTTGCCAGACATAGTTTATCCGGAACCTATATATATTTGATCAAATCTCCATGTAGAATAATACTACATTGGCAGTTTTGTCTGTAAATAACTAACCTGTCAATAGTCAACTGTTGGATCTAGGCTAGGCTGAGAGCAGTCATGTTTACTGATGCTGCTATGACTGTTCTCCAGCAGCCTCCCACTCAAGCTTGCTATCCATCAAAAGTAACTGTCACCAGCATAATTTAGCTATTTACCACACACATATTTATGCATCTCATGCGTTTCAAATCTCAGTTTGAAAGCTTTGGTTATTAATACGGTTGTGTCTAGTTTCTTATTCAGCATAATTTAAATGACAGAAGCTATGTTCCTTTGTTTTTCGACTTACAGTAGTTGCTCATGTTATTTAAATTCAATTCAATTCAATTCAATTTTATTTATATAGCCCAATATCACAAATCACATTTGGCTCAAAGGGCTTCACAATCTGTAACATACGACACCCTCTGTCCTTAGACCCTCGATTCGATTAAGGAAAAACATGCAATAGATGTCCTAAGTACAGAATAGATTCATAGCATAAAAATCATAACATATACAGTTATGATGGCAATGGCAAAATTGTTGTATATATATGTAATTATGTTGAAAAGTGTGGGATGTAAAACATAAGGGAAGATGATGGGTCCAGACGGACAGCCGAGAAAGCTCCAGGTGAAGCCCAACGAGCAGGACCCGAGCCACTCGTCCCCTGCACCAGAGACACAGCAGCCAATTCTTTCCCCCCAAACGGGGCGTGGCCTTAGCACTTGATGTGTCAATGGTTTTGGGTTTTAGTTTAGTTATTTCCTGTTTTTTGTTTTACCTCCTGTCTTTGTGTGTTTTCCCGCCTGTTTTCTGTGTCACCTTTTGTTTCATCAGTTAATTAGCCTCTGGTGTATTTAATCCAATGCATCTTCACTCTTTGAGTTTTCAGGTCATCTGCATCTTTTCCTGCTTACCCCTTTGTTCCTTGCATTATCTGTGGATTTTTCTTTGGTGGACTACTTTTGTTGGGATTATTCTTTTTGGGTTTTTTTACCTGGACTCAGCCATCCTTAGTTGTTTTGTGTTCCTCCTCAGTAAGTAAATAAAATCATCTTTTGTTCATTTAACCAGCCCCTTTGGGTCTCTTCTGCTCTTGGGTCCACTTCCTGAACTGAACCGTAACATGATGACGCAACTCTGGTCTTGTGTATGGCAAGCTACATCACCAGAAATTAGTTTGCCATATCGGAACGCTCTTAACTGTTGCAATATTCAACCTTATTTTATTTAACACACTGTTGTCTAATGTAGCTTTAAGAGTGGACATTTGCCACCAAACCTGAAGGGCAGGAATATGATGCAAAGGGACTGTGGCTGTGAAGGGGAGGAGGGAGGAAGGGAAGTGTACGATTTAGCCTGCTACTCAGAAGATATACTGTCTGAGCATGCTGAAGGTTTCATAAATTCATCCTGGAACACTCAGCTCAGCTGCCATTTGTCCAATGTCTCAAGCAGAGCTGTTGCTGTTTTCTGCACTCTAATGCAGTGAGTGACCTCATGTTAACTATCCTTAGATGCATGCAGCTCTCATCCTCCAAACCATGATTAATCAAATCCCCACAGAGAATGTAAAAGCTGTGTAGTAGCTACCTATCAATGTATAGTAGACTCTGGAAATTAAAATTTAAACTCTGATAGAACACATAAGACGTAATCCTCGAGGGGTTGTTGAATCAAGGATGTTTTAAGCTTTTGATGAGTGTGTAAGCGTGTTTCAAGGTGTGGTAGGGTAAAGCTCAGTTGTCCTCCTAGCAAATCCAGAATCAATTTTCTTTTTCCTAAGGGAGCCATATCATTGTAATGGGACTGATTTCATTCTTGTGTCCTCGTACAAGGTTTCATTAACTCCCCCCTTGTTTAATCAACATGTGGACAGTCAGAAGCTTTGGCTCACCTACAGCCCCCGTGGAGCCAACATCCTCCCAACGGATGAAATCACAGCAGTGCGATCAGAGCTGCATTTTACACCCACACATAACCACTGAATAGCCTTTCAAATGCCACAAGCAAGGCAGACAACTTTCACTAAGAATCATCGTCCTTGAGAAACTATCGTTTTCCATTTAATGTAACTTTTCATCTTCCTGGGATCTGCTGAGGTTGGGCCATTTTATTGGTTCATATTGAACATTGCTGCGCCACTAAATATAAGTAATTGGCCCCTAAATCAAGTGATTCTGTGACACGGGCCTCTGAGGAGCTGATCAATAGCCTGAAGATGTCATTGTCCCATGGTCCTGGGTTTTGATGGTTTCTGATGAATGATACTGGACTCATCCAGGAGAGTTCGCCTGGTGGCTATGTATTTGCTCACCATGGAAACCAGCCTGTAATAA
Organism: Coreoperca whiteheadi; assembly: GCA_011952105.1. Classification (NCBI taxonomy): domain Eukaryota; kingdom Metazoa; phylum Chordata; class Actinopteri; order Centrarchiformes; family Sinipercidae; genus Coreoperca; species Coreoperca whiteheadi. Next base: position 29,893,413 of record CM022472.1, on the reverse strand, counting down.
ATCTCAAAAGTGCTGGTAAATTAAACAAAATTGACAGTGTTCCATGAATATTTCTGTATTTTATGGCTGTTTGTAAACTTCAAGTGGGAAGCTCTCAGAACCCTTCAAACAAGGACTTTAGTCTGGATTTAACAGCAACACAGAAAGAAGGTGTGGGGGGGGTGGGTGGCTGGGGACACATCAGTCGATGTGAGTGATTGCTTCATTTGAAGTCACACAAGGCATTCTGTGGTGTCTTTGCTGCATTTTTAACATTCACATGCTTTGGGCTTTTTCTCTATCTCCATGTGAAATTGGAATAGCTCCTTGATTGAGCCTCAGGCCTCTCAAAATAAATTAGACCTGACAGCTCAGATAAGTCTTTCAAACTTTCCGAGACAGTATGAAATGCAAAATTTCAACTGAACACAAATTTCACATTAGCTCTTTGACAAACATTTGAATATTTCAGCACTCATTCAAAGCTGCGCTTGATTTAACTGTCGAAAGCCGATCTATCACTCTTTCCTATGTAAACGAAGTTTAAGAAATTATGAAGTGGCTCTGCTTGCCAGTCATGTAAGTCAAAACCCACTGCTCCAGTTCCAAGATGAATTTCATGTGCTGAGTATAACCCACAAGGTGGAATGAACATAGAATTATGGCCAATGGTCATGTCATACAATATTTAAAATATTTACTTAAGAGGGGACATAAAAGGCATGTTGCAAAGAGATAAAAAGAAAATGTGACACAATACAGAGTTTAGGTTTTTTTTCTTTTTAAAACAAAGTACAAAATTGACATTGTATGGGTATACGGTTTCCTTTTAGTAACTCATTTAGAAACACATCTTCTGCATCAGGTGAAACTGGTATTGTCTTGCCTTTTACTGTATGCAGATTAATGAGTAATTGTTAACAGTATCTGTCATCCACAGCTGTTTTAAAATTTTTATGAAAGACTTCCCCTTTAGCTCATTAAAGCAGCTATCTGAAGGCAGCACGACAGATACGTGTGTTGTATCTGTAGCCTTTAATTTGAAAACTTAAATTTACACACTATGAGCCATAATTATATCATTGGACAATCAACACCAGGCTGCTGCCAAACAGACACACAAAGCTGTGTATGCATCCAACTGGTAAGTTTGAACTGTATTCTGTATTTAACTGTAGGCTGCACAATGCAAACCATTGGGTGTTGGAAATGGTGACATCCTGGGAACACACTGGACACAATTCACATTGAAACATGTATAAACAACAGTTCACTGTACATCAGTGAATATCCTCAGGGCCACTCTTACCCTCACTGAAAAACACCAGGTTATGGGAGGCAACAGGTGCATGCATCATCGACTTTCTAGCTTCTTTGTTATAACTACATGTACATTTTTACGTAATTATATGTACAATTCATAAATTGTATATATTTTTTTATTTTATTTCACATAGAGCAGATAATTGAAATACACTACTTGGCCAAAAGTATAAGGTCTCCTGAACATTACACCCATGCATGATTGTTGAACACTCCAACAATGGGTGCTATACCAGCCTTCAGCTTTCTTGGAAGGCACCTGGCTGCAGGGCCTCCCATGAGCGTTAGTGAGGTCTGCCAATGATGTTGGGAGACAAGTCATGGCTGACAGTCAACGTTTAAATTCATCCCAATGGTCATGGATGGGGTTGAAGTCAGACCAGTCATGTTCTTCCATGCCAAATTCGTAAAACCATTTCTTTATGGACCTGGCTTTGTCTTACAGGGGCATTGTCATGTTTAAACAGGAAAGTGGCCTCCCCAAACTGTTGGGAGCATCTCTAAAATGTCATTGTATGCATTACATTTTCCCTTAATTGGAAGTAAGGGAACTAAGGGTTGGGTTTTTATGCAGTACAAAGTAGGGGTGTGCCATATCGTACCGTTCACGATAATACAGGTATCATTTTTAATGTGATCAAAAAAATGCCATATCTTGATAATGGCAACATTCCGACTTCTTGACATAATGACGTCATACCTTTATGCACAGCAGCAACAAGCATTACTGAAAGCGAAAGTAACATTGCTAACAGCTCCGCGGTGGGGGAGCGACTTCAAGCAAGATCAAGCAGTGTTTCCCACACATTTATTGGCCCGACTTTCTTTGGTCAGGCTGCCCAGATATATGACGTGGCTATCGTTAACTAGTGGACCATCTCCCCGCGCTCTACCTCTCAGAAATCCGTTGTTAAGTAAAAGCTTGTAAGTACACCTGCCGATGTCATTAGGTGCCGCGTTGATCTCCATCATTTCAATAGGCTACACCATTAGCAACAAGCCTCCTCCACATGTGGCTGAGAAGCAAGCCGGTAAGAGACAGAGGTGTAGGGGTTTGTGTGTGTGTGTGTGTGTGGGAGGTGGGGGGGGCTGAAGGGAAAAGCAAGATGAGCGGATTAAAGTCATTTGTGAGTAAACACTAAAATAAAGTTAAGAATTAAGTAGGATTAAAACGGCGAAGAAATAACTTCCTAGAAATAGGGTAATGTATTATTTCAGATATTTTATAATATATATATGTATATATTATTACTTAAAAATATGACAAAATCCTGAAAAAAAGATATATAAATATATATATTTGTATATTGAAACATTGTTTTTTCAATAGACATGTTTTTTCAGGATTTTGTCATATCGTCAAGAATATCATTATCGCAGAAATGCCCTTAAATATTGTGATATTTTTTAGGGCCATATCGCCCACCCCTAGTACCCACCCTGGGAAGTCATGTGAACCCTCTATTGTGTGCCTGCACTCCTGCACTTGTCTAGCAATTGCATCTCAGCAAGTGGGAAACCATATACAGTAGAATAATCCTCAATGTAAAAAGCAACACAGAGACTAAGCAAATTTTCACTTTAATGCTCTCATTTTTCTAGTCAACAAATTTGAGAGAAATAAACTGAGGTAAATATTATACACATTCATAAAGTTCTTAAATTTCCTAAATAAAATTGTTTAATTAGTTTAATTAACACATCATTTAGCCAAAACTTGACTTTATTGTTTCCATATACACAATCTGACAATTAAATAATAAAAAATTAGCTTGAAACTTGAATAGATTTGATCTGTTTTCTATCTATTTTCTTTATTTCTCTACAATATTTCTCTCCTTGTTGTTCAACTAGCTCCGTTAACATGTCTCCAATGTGGTTAAAGCTTCCGAACTGTGGATCCCTACAGTATGCACTGTTGAATATAAGTTGTTGCTACATAAACTCCCTGTGCAATGTGTTTATTGTACCTGGCACATGGGGAATGTAATTATGATGCTGTTTATTTTTTGTCTGTGGTGTTTAAAAACTCTATTTTGAAGAATGTTCAGTTGTCGCTAATAGCATTTTGATTCTAGTACCATTTGTGTGATACTGGATTGTAAAAGTTTGCATTGTTCCAAAGAATATCATTTTTCACTTAACCACACTGATGATAAATATCTGGGGGGAAAAACTGTGTGTATGTGTGTGTGTCTACGTATGCAGATAGGTTTACGCAAATGTGTCGATACGTGTGATGTGCTAAGCAGTAGCCTTAAATGAACTTTCCCTTATATTTTTTATTTTTCACACGTAACTATTTAATAATCAGCGATAGCTCTGGTTTCAGGATGAGTTGTTTGTGTGCATTATAAATACAGCAGCTGAAGTCACCACACAGTGACCGTAATGATGTGGCCCCTGTTCTCCCGCTGGGGTTCATGTTGCTGCGCTGGGCACAAAAGGGACTTAATTACGTCAGTGCTCTTTCCCCTCTCACACTAAATTCCTGAGGGGGACTTTTAATTGCAACAAGTAATTCATCAAGTGTTTATCAGACCTTTCTAATTAAATTTCAGGTCAACTGACTACGGAGCAACGTACCAGAAGCTGAATGACAAAGTAGGAGCAAAGACAATACTCAGCTATTTGTATGTCAGCCCTAACAACAAGAGAAAGGTAATGGTCTTCTTTTGCTATTTCCTTTGAATTTGACAATTGTCTTGATTGTGTGAGTTGCTTTTTTTCCTCTTCACTGTTGGTCTGATGCACAGTGTGCAAAGTCAAATAAGGGAAGACATATTGATGTCTGACTCATCGTTCTTTGCTTGATGTTTATCATTCCCTCTGTCACTTCCTCCAATATCAGTAAAATGCATTGAACAGTAATGAGTCAGGCTATTCCTAAATCATCACATTTCATCCCCAGATCACTATGCCAGTACCTTTTGTCTGTATGACATTTCTGGTGTGTGTAACAGGTGTCAAATGATGAAGGTCAAATGACACGATGCAATCCAGCGCGGTCACTTTTTGTTGCCCTTTAAACTATTAGATGATCAATACATAGCAGAATGTCGTCATCATAGAATGTTTACTATAATCTACACTATTTTCGCAGTTTACAACATTTACATCTAAATGAGTTATGTTGGAATATTTCCCGTAATACTTTTCGAAAAACAGATAATCGGGTCTTCCCACTCGCCACACCTTGTATACTTTGATTTATTGGGTGTTCCATCCATCCATTTTTTGGCGCTTATCCAGGGCAAGTCGCAGTGGTAGCAGGCTAAGACGTCCCTCTCCCCGTAACGTTTTCCAACTCCTACCACATCAGATGACACATATAATCGCTCCAGGGTTTATATAATCTCCTACAGTTGGACGTCCCTCCAACGGGATGCTCCCAGGAGGCATCCATATCAGATTCCCAAGCTGCCTCAATACCAACAGTAATGCGTACCAACCCTCATCCATGGTAACGACTTTTGGGTAGTGACTGAAAGTGGCCGAAATCATGGGCGGGTCCAGCAACTTCAGTTGCCACAGGTTTGGGATCTTTGTCGTAATGTTTAAAGTTTTATTTGGATTTGACAAGACCTGAGAAGAATCAATACTGATAATGCAAGAAAAACAGCTGCATATTTAATCAGGAAATCCGAATGTTATTGACTTAAATGTTTCATCATGTTAGAATTTGAGCCTGTGACTTAAGGAGCATTCTAGTTTGGACAAGAGGAAGCCATTTAGACCACTGAGTTTTTCCCCAAGTTAGTCGACGTTCAGCAGAGGTTTTTACTTAAGTAAAAGTGTAAAAGTACTGGTTTCAAAACTACTTAAAGTATAAAAGTAAAAGTAATGTAAGGGAAAAAATGCCATTAAGGACAAAAGCTTACACTACAGGGGCCTATAGTGCACTACCCCACCTCCTCAAAAAACATTTTTCTAAAGGTCATTATGACCATAATGTTATTTTAAAATGTTACTGTTGAAAACTGTGGGATGCACTAGGCTACCTGTTTCAGCCCATTATATGCCCATTGAAAATGAATGCGTTTTAGTACAATGCAAATACATTAAAGAACCATATATGTGACGGACATCTTCTGTTAATCTTAGCCAGCTCGTGCTGCGTCCACAACGCCTGCAGGAAATGAAAGCTAGCTTAGCTCCGTTTTCATAGCCTGACGTTAAACTGTAAAATTGGCTCGACCTCTGGCTGCACTGCAACTTTTCAATGCGGCTTCGTTCGCTCGGCACAAGTTAGTAAATGAAATCATTCAAAACACAAACTACCTGTATGTTTTCTGATAACAAACAGTGTAAAGTGTACTGTCAAATATGGGGAACATATTTTGATACTTTATTATAATATCTTTATTTAAGATTTAAGGGGAAGAGTATTTCGATAAGACCGATATGAAATAATGCTCCCACTACAGAATCATTTTATATTACACCACTACTCACTCTGTGTACTATAAGAAACACATTATAAAAAGCTCTATTTAAGTTTTCAGGGAGACTGTGGGTCATGCATGTGCGCAGAACCGCTAATGCCCAATTTCCGTTAACGAACTCGCCGACAGGTAAGCAAATCAGCCGGTGATGAGTGCTTGCCAATCTTTATGTGTGAACTACTCAACAACGCATTAAAGACTAATCATTCGCACACTAAAGGTGCAGCTTCGGGAGCATTGTGGGGTTCAGTATCTTGCTTAAGGATACTTCGACACATTGCTGGGGGAAGCCGGAATCGAACCGCCAACTTTCTGATTGGTGGACGACCCGCTCTGCCACCAAGCCACAGCCGCCCGCAAGTCATGTAGTCTGAACAGCACAGCGATCTGTCGACGTTAACACCGGTTAAGAAAGTGGCAGGTGGACAAAAACAGCTAATTACCAACACTGCTTAGTACTGTAAGCTGTTGGGCCACCACAACCTGCCGCGACAGCTTCAGCGCTCATTGGCATAGGTTCTACAAGTCTCTAACTTTAACAGAGGGATGAACGCCATTCTTCCTAAAGATATTCTCTAATTTGGTGTTCTGATGATGATGGAGGAGAACGCTGTCTCACATCTCTCCCATACATTTACATTTACATTTAGTCATTTAGCAGATGCTTTTATCCAAAACGACTTACATATGGGTTCACTTGGGCTGAGATCGAGTAACTGCAAAGGCCACAACCTATCATTCACAGCATTTTCATAGTCATCAACATTTTGCTCCTTGTGACCTGTAAGGGAGCATCTGCAATCATTGTGTCCCCACTCATTTAGTCAAGTTGTCCTTTAATTCATCACCTGGCTGTACTTTCACATGCATGCTCCCCGGAAAAAGACTCCTTTTGATTTTAATGGGGATCTCCACCAGTTTTACACATCCGTCTCTGTACGGGTCTTGGGGAGGATTACTGCAAAAAAGTGTATAAAGCCTTTTGTGGCTCTATGGGGAGCAGCGTGAAATGTGATAAAACTCCGTGGGTTGGAGCTGAAGACTACAAGTTTGAAAATGAAAAAGAATTGAGGGCGTGGAGGTAAGAGAGATGTGAGCGTACCAGAGCTCTGTAGCCTGCTCCTCTTGTCTGCTTGAGGCCGGTACTAGAAAAACACACCTGAATTTTTACATTTGAGTGATTCAAGTCGAGTTGCATTGTGGGTACTGTATGTGCCAGGTTTTGACCAGGAAGAAGAAAGCATGGAATAAAAAAAGATGGCATCTCTAGTTCTGCTGCATCAATTTGAATGTTTTTCTGTCTTTTTTTTTTTTTTAAACTGTCCCACAATTTTATAGGAGTGCAGTGGTGAAGAAGAAGAAAAAGAAGTTTTATTTATATAGTGCCTTTCCATAGCTCAAGGCCGCTTTACATACGGTGCATGTGCTCGTCCACATACACAGACGTACATATAAGTACATCTTATACGTACACACCACAGCACATACATAATAGTAGACTTACACACCAACATACATAATACAAGCACAGGTCTTACATAGCAGCATTAGTCAAAATACAAATTAAAGAGATATGTCTTTAGCTGAGTCTTGAAGGTAGACAGAGATGATATGTCAAATAATGGTTGGGGAAGTGAATTCCAGAGTTTGGGCGCATAGGCACTAAACGACCTACCACCTACAGTGGACAAACGGGAACGAGGAGTGGACAGAAGCCCAAGCTCAGATGATCTGTGAGGCTAACGGTAGAGTAAGTCGGACAGATATGACGGAGAAAGACCATGTAATGCCTTGAGTGCTGTCTTATATTGACATTACAGCGATAAATTGGTGTAGTACTCTTTTAATGTTAATAAAAATGATAATTAATAAAAATGAAACTTTTCTCTATAGCCACCATCAGGACAAAGTTTAAGTCTTAAGTTTTTAAGAATAACTAAATGATGATGCTGAGGTTTTAAGTTCATTCCTGACTTTGATAAGAACAGTTGAGACAACAGTCTTAGGTCCATTAAATAGCTGTTCTGTAGCTTTCAATCATAACACAAACATTTTCATCAGCAGATGTAGTTTTTCCAGTTGTCATGGAAATGCATATGTTAAATCTTCCGTTTCTTCTGATTTTATTCATCCATTTTAATTTTGAGAAGTCCTTGAGGCCAATACAATTGTGGATTTTTGCTTTGGTTGTCTAACCTTGTAATGTTCTAGTTATTTCCAACATATCACCAGAAACATAAACAACAGAAAACAGACAGAAAACAACACAAGATGAATTTACTATTGTAATTTATTAAGAATAATTATTACTCAAATTAAGGATTATTAAGAATTCAATTCAAATGTATTCATATAGCGTCAATTCATAACAGAAGTTAGCTCATTGCAGTATTCTTTATAATATAATTTACAGAGACCCAAAAAAATCCCACCAAGAGCAAGCACTTGGCGACAGTGGCGAGGAAAAACTTCCTTTAAGATGCAGAAACCTCGAGCAGAACCAGACTCAAGGGTGGGCGGCCATCTGCTGCTGCCTGTTGCAAGAGAGAGAAGAAGAATTATTAAGAATAATTCATTATGTCTTGACAGTGGGGGGAAACCGGATTTCCTGGAGAAAACCCACGCGAACACGGACAGAACATGCAAAGGCCAAGGACCTTCTTGCTGTGAGGCACCAGTGCCTCCCACTGAGCCACCGCGCTGCCCGATGAGAGAGTAAAAGGAGGAGGAGAGTGGGGAAGAAGGTCAGATAGTAGAGAGCGGGAACAGAGTAGGGATTGAGGTTGTCTAAGTCGGATGAAAGGGTCTCAGTCAGTCTTCACCATCATCATGGCAGCAGCACGCTCAGACTGCCAAAGAACAGCCGGATCCTCTTCATCAAACACGGCTTTTTCATCTTCTGCTGAGACCTTCTTGTCCACTTTCTTCTTGTCCTCTTCTTCCTCGCACTTTGACAACCTGGCCCCCCCGTCCATTTCTTCGTCTCTATGACGATCCTCAGCACCACCGTAACCATGTCAGTCAGTTCATCCTTCACGCACATGTTGTTAACACCTTTGCTTGTTTCGCTCCGCTGCCTTAAAAAAGGAAACAAACAGTGAAACAAAGTTAAAACCAAAAACATACACAACAAATGTCACAATATCATTAAAGTGAGGGTTTTTTTTGAGAAAACACCATTTATTATGGTGTAGAAGGTTGTTTTTTTTTCAGGCCTTTAAAATGTCTGTCCTGTCCTGAAGCTCTTGGAGTTGAGTTTGTCTCAAGTACCGGTGGATAGAAATTACTTCTTTTTTTATAATTACCCCTTAAAATGATGAAAGCACTTGCAAATGAGTTTTTGTTGTTTGCTGAGGTTGTTTGGAGTCAATTTCTCAGATCAATTTCGGTTCATCCACCTCCTACACCTAAATAACTTCTCATTAACGTAGAACTACGTTTTGTAAAGTGAATACAGCAAACTGAAGCGTCCATTCGGTGCAACAACTCCCATCTCTTGCTTGCACAGTGTCGCACTTTGCCTTTTGGTCCCCTTTTCAGAGTCCCATTAGCCAAAAGAAACACATATAAAAAACGTTTTCATACCCTCCTGTGGTGGAAGGAGTATTTGGATTATTTACTTTTAAGTAAAAGTAGCAATACCACACTATAAAAATAAGAAAAACTCCATTCAAAATTTAAGTAAAAATAAAAGTGCAGAAATATTAGCAACAAAATGTACTTAAAGTCAAAGTAGTCGCAGAATGACCCATGTCACTGTTATGTTATTATATTAGTGGATCATTATTATTGATGCACTAACATTGTGCTGTGTTTAAATGTTGTAATTGGTAATGAAGCTCATTTTAACTGCTCCTTATAATGCTGGGTGGTTTAATATGTAAATGTAAATGTGATATACAATAATGTTTCAGATTTTACTTACTGGTCATATGCTTTGTATGTAAATACTTAAACTGAAAATTAACAAATACCTTCAATACGCTGTAAAATGAATGTAGTGCAATAAAAGGAAAGAACATTTCCCTTTGAAATTTAGCCAAAAAAGTATAAAGTAGCCTGGAAAATACTCAAGGACAGTACAAGTACCTCAAAATAGTACTTCAGTACATATAACTTAAGTTGGCTTGTTAATAAATACCTCTTTGTGGGTCGCGCTTCGAATCGACCGTCCTGTCGTCTATAAATCTACATCAATAAACATTTAAAAATGCCTTATATCTGCTTACAACTACGACATAAATGAATGCTGTTTTGTTTTTTAAGAGGTGAGACTTTTTTTTTTTAGACAGAAAACCTGGGGACAGAGCAACGGGAATGACATGCAGCGAAGATCCGCTGCTGGAGTCTGCAAAGGTTTGCGATGACACAGTAAACCTACTCTGGGCCAAGGGGGCGCACACGTTTCTAAAGCGTTTATTGAAAGATCCGATATAGTTCTTTTCTCAAGTCCCACAAATAATTTTAACACTCTGTTAACATTCTGCACGTAGAAATATAAACACTTGTGCTGTACATAAACAGAAAAACCCGCAGTCAATGAGCATGAGGAGGCCACAGTCCCAGTCTCACTTGGAGACTTACATATGTACATATAATATTTTCAGTTCCAAAGGCTGCGCTCATATATATCGGCTAGATCAAGATTAGACATAAACATACAGACGGGGGGCAAATTAAAACCTGAATGAAAGAGCGGAGAAATATATCAAATGAAAAATGCTCCCGGACACTTAATGGTTTGGTGAGTTGGAAAATGACATGAATAAAAGGTTAGGGCCTTTACAGTCACCAGATTTCAGCCCTGTTTCACACCTATGCAAGATTTTTGTCCAACGTGTAAGACAACGATCTCCACCACTTGGCTACATACATCGGCTGTAACTTATTAATTTCTTTGAGTAACGGCCCCAACACTGGCCCAACACTGGCTGTGTCCTTGCTGGGGCGTGACCTGATCTGTGTCATGTGCAGGCGCGATGGATCGCGTACAAACCAATAGGGTGTCAGAATGGTATATGTTCATACTGCTCATCCAACCGCAATCAAATTCACTCTGTCCGGATGGCGCAATTTCTTCTGGCTAGATAAATAAATATATATATATATATATATATATATATATATATATATTTATTTTTTTATTTTTTTTAAGGTTGACAAGCCAGAGTGAAAATAAGCCGAAATGAAATAGGAGTAGAAAGTACAGATAGTTGCGTGAAAATGTGTGGAGTAGAAGTAAAAAGTCGGCTGAAAAATAATTACTCCAGTAAAGTGTAGATACCCGAAATTTCTACTTAAGTAAGGACACCTCTGACGTCTAGACTGGAACCAGCCCTGCTTTAAAAGAATGCAAGGGACTGCACTGGTGGTGGCGTGTTGCTTCAGGTACAGGTGCGACAATGAAATATCCAATGAAGTCCAGTTTAAGCAACAGATCCATGGATGTTTTCAATGTAATGATTAAGAGCCAGTTAGTTTTTAATTAGAGGATTTCTCAGCTGGTGTCCCTGGTTGGATGAGGTTACAGAGGCCAAGTCTCTATGTAAGCCTAAAACTAATTAGAGGCAGCACATCAGCAAATGGTGGGTGTTAACTAATTTTTATGTGCTCAGGTCCATTTGGATCACTTTACTCAGGATTCATTAAGGCTTGGGTCGATTAGGGGTTTGGACATTTGTGGGAGGTTTTAATAGTCTTTCATCCTCGTCCATTTTGGGTTCATATAAGACCCATAAGTCATGGGTCCAAACATCTTTGCCTGACCCCAAAGGACTTATTCTTCCCTTGTCTGGACTTGTAGCATCCATTTGTATGCCTTGTAGGTGAGGTGGAGCTCATTTTCAGCTATATTGTATCAGACTGCAGCTAATGAATAGTTTCATAATGGATTCATTTGCTGATTATTTTCTCTGTTACAACCGATTTATTGGTTGGTAAAAATTCAGAAAATAGGGAGAAGTCGTCGCAGCTGACACCTACACAATGCTTGTTTTGTGAAACCAACAATCCAAACCTCACAATACATTCAAATTCTTAAAATAATTTAAAGGAAAAGCAGAAAATCAATCATGCAGTTATATGATACTTTATAAGTAATTGTAAGAAATATTTATAATGCGTTATGATTATTTTTGTAAAGCATTATGAATATTTATAAGCGCTTAGAACTGTAATCACACATTGTTATATGCACACACGTTATAAGTATGTTTATAATGCCTTATAGACATGGGCTTCATAGAAGTTGATTGTAGATTCGATTAACAGTGCGTGGTCTGCTGGACCTTTGTAAAGCCAATGAAGAAATTTAGAAGCATTTCTAATTTTCTGCAGGAGATACAATAGGAAAGCAAAATAGGCTTTGAGTCCAGGACACGAGCTAGCGCAACAACACCAGGCCTCAGTTTAAAAACACAGAGGCACACTCTGACATGCACACACAGGGATACAAACAAAAAGACACACCATCAGGCTCTCAGATATACACAAACACACACGTAGTGTCTGCCTTTGTCTGTCTACTATCCCTTACTTTTGCATAGATTCTAATTATCTTTTTCTCACAATCTCTCTCATAGTATCCTATTACATGCAAGTAAAAAGGGCAAGGGCTAGGACGGCTTCCTTGTCTGCTTCTTGCCCCTTGAACTGATTTTAGGGACATTTACATTAACTCTGAAATAATGCATAATTAATACATTATATCGTCAAACATTATATGATTTGATTTGATTGATTAACATGATTTGTTTTATTTGAAAAAAGTGACGACAAAATTGTCCCTTTTTTTTTTTTCCATAAGCAATCAAGGACACTTTTGGTCCAAGCTCTGTTCATTTCTGACCCGGCCTCTGTCGCGCTGCCGCCGCACCATTCTCTTTCCACCGGCCTGCTGTAAAGAATATCGATGAGTTGTTGAGAATCATTACATTTTCTGTTTCTCGTTTTACCGGTGCAGCTTCTCTAGCCTTTACGGAGCTGGTTTAGCGGCCAAGGTAACTCACAGACCAATTGCATGTAAATCATCTTACGTGATGCTGCTCAGCCATAACCACTGCGAGCCGAGTCAGCGAGTGGAGTACAAACACAGGGAGAGTAGAGAAGGGACGAGACGGAGAAATCATTTCACATGCAGTGCTCTAAAAAGAGAAAGGTAGACAGCGAAAAATCAAGAGATTGCGGTCTCCTACATGTTCAGTCTTCCCGCAGGCAGTTGAAAGCCAGTAGGCCGGTGTCTCATATGTTCAGAGACCGTGGCGATTCTTTAAAGCAGCAATGTGAAGCGCCACTACGAGACAAAGCACAGAGCATCATTTGAGCAGGTTAACAACAGGGATGGATTTTGGTCATTTTGGTCATTTTGGCAGCCCCCCCCCCCCCCCACACTCAGATCTCCTACTGGTTACGTGAGAGGAGCAGAAGAGAAAAGGTTGTTATCTTAATCAAAAGGGTTTATCCTCTGAGCAGTGCCCACATTAGGACATCTCAGCTCACATCTTAGCTTATCAGGCTCAGCTCTACATTGTTAGATTGATATGAGTGTGACAATGTGTAGCTGAGCCTGCCAAGCTGAGCTGAAGACTAAATTGGGCTTTGGGCTGATTTTAGCATCTTATGCAGTGTCCAATTCATAGCAGCTATCATAATTACCAGTTTGAAACTTGTAAAACCGTTTGACATGAAGTTGTACTTACGACTTGTCAGAAAGCTCCCATTAAGGCAACACAGAGACGTCTAAACTCAACAGCAGCTGCAGCCCACAAATACACGTTTGACAGCAAGGAGAGGGACTGCACAGTTCTTACACACCACATAGCGCGCACACACACACACAAAATAACGCTACGTTGCTAGGCAACGCAGTGGTTGCGGACACTCTGTCTGTACAGTGAGTTACAATTATCAGTAGGTTTGCTGTTGTACTCACCTGTCATTCTGTGAGTCTTGAGCACCGATGAGCACCCTAAGTGCTCGCCGGAGGGTACATTAAAACTGCTGATTAATTACGGTAGATGCAACCTTTTTTTATTAACTATGCCATACAGTAATGCTAACCATAACCTAGAATAACATCATCCTTGATTGTGTGCAATGTTGTGTGCTTCTGTACCGTTCCCTAACTGCTAGCCCTGACACAGGTGCGACCGTACCCCCCATTACCCCACTGACAGTCAACGAGTAAACGTGCACATTTAGTACACATTTATTGGGACTTATTTACTCTGTGACAGATGCGACTTGATACGTACCGAAGTGCAACACTTGTGATAACAAGTACTTATGTACAAGTAAAATTTACGATTTCTAAAAGTATTCCAAAAAGTATAAGTTCACAAAAAAAAACAAAAAAAAAAACACTTTCTAACCGTAACGAGAGTAATTTGCTACATCCACCGCTGCTAACGGCACTCCATCCAATAGTTGTTGAGAGTTCACCCTGGATCGAAGTGTTAGACTGAAGGACTCATGGATTGACCGGCATTGTCATCCTGTCATGCTGCTAGTGTGGCTAAAATTAATTGCAAGTAAAAATAATACCGAGAAACAAACATGGATGGAGGAATGGTAAATGGACTGTACTTGTATAGCACCTTTGTAGTCTTCTGACTACTCAAAGCGCTTCTACACTACATATCACATTCACCCCATTCACACACACTCAAGGCACTGCTTCGGGAGCAATTTGGGGTTCAGTATCTTGCTCAAGGACACTTTGACACGTGGGCTGGGGGAAGCCGGGGTCGAGCCGCCGACCTTCCGATTGGTGGACGACCCGCTCTGCCACCAAGCCACAGCCGCCCACAACCTGGAGGAACTTGGAGGAACACACACAATCTCGGTTCTTCCCGCCAATGCAGTTAATTCTTAGCGCACGCATGCATGCTTGTGAGGGAGGGTAGCAGAGAGTGCAGGTTTGTCACAATCGCTGTCGCCCCCGGTATGGCGCCATGTGACCGCTGCTGGTGCCAGACAAAAGCCCCTTCTCTTCCCCCAGTAGTGGACGTAAATCAGGCCTCTGTGGCTGCGGGGATAGAGGGAGTAAAGCACTGCTAGGACGGAGAGGGAGGGAGAGAGAAACAGCACAGAGAGAGAAAGCGAGCAGGAGATCGACGCGGGGGGAAGAGACAGCAAACAAACTGACAGAGAGCAAGTGAGTGTGGAAGAGAGAGTGGAAGAAAAGAGGGGGGAAAAAAAGAGTGACAGAGACATGGCCCAGGGGTCACCCATGGAGAAAACAGCAATTACATCAATTTTCATATTGTGGCTTCATACTGAGCCTGTACATCAGAGAACGCATCTCGAGTACACATTAGGGGAAATAATTTTGGGTTTTAGTCTGAGATTTTGTGTGAGAGCACATTATTACAGTAAATGGCGAGGGATGGTGAGTGCTGGTAAAATAAAAAATAAAAAACATAATACAACAACTCACAGATTGCAGTCTCATACAAATGGGTAATGCCTCTAATGGTTTGAAAACAAAGACACATTTTCCAGAGGAAATGCATGAGTGACAGATGGAGTCAGTCCCTGCCACTTCACACTCAGGCTGCGAGTTCTCTTTAAGGAATACATAACTGCCTTTCCTCATGAATGTATGACTACAACAACAATCGCAGGGCTCAAGTGTTTTTCGCGGCAAAGGCCTCAGTTGTGCTCGTGTGTGTCTGCCGGCTTGTCTGCTGTTTGCATGCATTTGTTTGCACGCATAGCGTTCAAAAACAATTACGGCCTTCTGTGGCTCCGGCGGCAGCAACAGGCAGGTGGGTGGAATATGAATTCACCTAAAATGAGACCTCTCCCACTGTCAAGCTTCAAAGACTTTTGTTTATTGTCTCACTTTTGGAGACAAGAGCAGACTTAAAAAGTGAACTTTAATATTTGATATCCTTGAACCGTCCTCAAAATGGGAATATAAAAAAAGAGTCTAGCAGAAAGACAAACAGAATACATAAACTACCAGAAAAATAAAGGAGTGTCCAAAGACTTACAGTATGATGCAAAAGAATTTCATACATAAATACTCCAAATGATATAATATTGATGCCTTTCTCTGCAGTAGCAGTGAGTGTCACCTTGGGAAGGATATATATATATATATATTTTGTGTAAAATAACCAACAAAACATCTCTCTTCTCCGTTCATGCTTTTTTAATTACATTTTTTCACTAAAATATTTCTCTTAGCTTGGACGTTTTCGTGTATCACTGCATATATACAAATACAGATATTCATGTTGTTGACTAAAATGCAAAGGCCGCCCCCTCTTAGCCAATTAGTCTGATAATAGGTCATTAGGGTCAGGGACAATTAAGAAATGCTTAGTTGAGTCGTTTTAATAATGGCCTTGGGCTGTAGGCATGAAATAATAAGGCCGACAGCAGTAGCAGACTATGGAAATTGGACTAAAGATATCATGGAAAAAAAAACCCAAATCAGCATAACAAACAAAGAGCAAAAAAAAACCCAACAATTTTTGCCAAATGAGCCAAAAGGAGAAAATAATACATCGAAGTTAAGTTTGTTTTAGGTTACTTTTACTTACTTCCTTGGCATTGGATGCTACAAGACAGGCTTTTCACGGCTCTCTGAAGCTAGACGAGCCAGTTAAGTGGGGCACAGCTACTTTCTAAATCAATCTCTGAAGCATGGATGCGGAGCAGTCTCCTCTGAGGTTCTGGTGTTTTCCTCAGGTGCTGGGTGCTGTTGGAGAGGAGAGGCAGGTATTTCCGACTGTCTCGGAAACTGTGTGAAGCAGACAAAGGTCCATGAAGTCTGCAAAAGATTGTCGATGTAATTTGCTCGCCACACATAGCAGGGCCAGAGTCTTTGTTCTCCTTGAAGTTGTAATCTCACTCCTGGTTCATTTGGCAACACACGTGGTAGCAACACACGGTAGCAACAGCAAATGCAGTTTAATACTGGAATTCTGGAGGCAGGTAGCACTCCTCAAGCCGCCACTTTGTCTGAAATACAACAGAAGAGCTGACTCGGGTGGTTTCCAAAAAGAACTCAATAATTGGCCATTTTCCATCATGACGCGGGCCAACGGCATCAGTAGCAGAAGTTTTTGACACAACAGCAGGGCACAGTAAAGTTACAGACTTTTCAGTGTGCCGATAATTTAAATGTGCCCTACACTGATGATCGTATTTTCAGCAATTAAAATACATCATTCTTACAGTGGGGAAAAGCCAAGCATAATAGGAGATGAATAAATTAAATTAAATAATTAAAATTGTAACACGGTAATATTAATTCAGTTGCGTAGAGAATACAGGTACAGGACACTTAGTCAAGGGGAACAATATGAAACCTTGACTGTGTCTTTGCAATGTATGTTGAAGCTTGGCAGCCTCATACTGCATATAAATATGCCTGATGAATTTTGGCAATGCTGTTCAAATCCTTTCAAGGGTAGTAAATATTAGATTTGTATCATTTTGGCGACAGCTTCATAGTCCAGGTGTGAGGAGCCAAGCGGACATGAAGACCTCCTTTGTTGAAAGGAATAGCATTGAAAATATCTGGAGTTCATCATCAATTTATGAAGTCCAGATTCCGTGCTTCTGACGAGTATAGAGTGAAATGAAAATCATTATTACATCTCAGGCTTCACACTAATTGGCTTCCCAAAGATATTTCCGAACCTGCTTTGGTCTTTAATAAGAACTATGTTTTTAAGGGATCCTTCTGCATCACTGCGTTCATCAGAAAAACAACTTCCCAGATTTCTCCATCACATCAGATTTGTTCATTTGAGGAAAGCTCTAAACTTAACAGATGTACTGTAATTTCAATGACAGCCAAAAAGAGGAGATATCCCCCCTTGAGACTAAAGAAATCATGATAAGAATTACAGCTTATTTATGGAAACTAAATATTAAAAAGGCTAAAAGTAAAAAAAAAACAAAAAACCTTTTGTTGTAACTTTGTATATATTTTCAATATAAAACATTGCATTAACTATCCAATAGCAAAATTAGTACCACAGTAAAATAATATCATTACGACACATATTACTTACACCAGACATACTTGGAGCAAAACCACCTGGTGCAAGGAACAGCATAGTGATATAACACATCCTTTAAAGGCACATTGCATAAAGAAAAAGCAGGGAAAAAGGGAGGTGAATTGTCTTTTTGTCTACGGTTTCTCTAAGGACACGATGCATGCCAAATGAATCACAGCGAATCAGCCATGCTTTGCTGGCTGGAACACCGCGCACACAGCGATGGTAACGCATTCGAGGACAAGCTAACAGATGATGGTTTCATTTGAGGTGGTGAGGTGGGGTTGGTGGGTGGTTGGTGGTGGTGGTGGTGCTGGGAGGGGATGCAACATCTGTCAGCCCTAAGGCACAATCTCCAAATGGCTGCGACGAGTGGAGAGGCAAGCGCCCTGGAGCCTGCGAGAAGACACAGTGACAGAGGAGGAGAGACAGGCTGAGCGACACAAATACAGATGGAAAGAGAGATGGAGGGAGACGGAGGAAGGTTAACAGAGTGTGGGACACAGAGAAAGAAGAGGGAGAGGGAACTGGAGTTGTAAAGAAGAAGAAGAACAGTACAGTCCTGTCATTCTATTCACTCCGTGGGCGAGGGGGCTGTAACCTACATACACGCAACACTTACTACAAGATCAGATCTGTCAACACTGTGTTTGAATACAGGGTGCACTTTCAAAGCAGTCATAACTGGGCTTACCAGTATTGTATTGCTAATAAGGATGATACAAATCTTCTTAAATAATAAAAAATCAATACAGAATGGCAAAAATAAGGAAGGGGCACTCCTGTTATATAGCCTACCTCTTGAAGCAAGATTGGTCAATGTCATGAATGATAGGCCTGGCTATATCCAGTAGGCGTTTTGAGGGGGGACAAGGGGGGATACCATCCCATTTGTTAGCAAAATGACCAAAATGTGTCCCCCTTGTTAACCTGCTCCAAAGATGCTCCCATTGGGCCATCCCCCTGTTAAAAATTAACATATCGCCTACTGGCTACATCCTTCCGTAGACTGTAATCCACTTGAAAACAAGTAACTACAAGTTACACCACAGGAACAGATGCAGCAACTGCATTCAGGATCTGAGATCACAAACTATTAAAAACGCATTGCAGTTACATGTTATTATTTAAATAAATTTAAAAATATATATATCTCTTATTAGCTTGCATTTTTAGGTTCTGGTTGGGTTCAGGGATCCTGGCCATAACAGTCATATATCATTGTTAAGCTAAAGCTTCTCCTTTTGTTCTACTATATTTTATACACTATTTTTTCACTGTCATGCCACGTGTAACTTTTAGATTATAGTTTATTGACTGGATCAACTTGAGTAATGAGGTTTAGAACATGTGTCAGATAATTGAGGGGAAAACCTCAAAGATTGACAGTGAAAGTGCTGGCTACGGCCCCGAATTCCCCTCCACAAGAATTAACTGATGCTAACGTGAAGTGTGCACCAAATGGCATATGTTATTTATTAATGATCACTATGAAAAATTAATTATTTCAATAGCTCAGAACAAATCAAGATGTCTAAAGAGGGTATGCTGCTGGTTAATTATCTAAACTTTTTTGTTTGACATGTCTTGTGTTCATTCATATGTAATGAATCTGTTGCACTTTGTTTTTACACGCAGCTTGCAAGCCTTTCAACTTATTTACTGCCATAAGGTGGCAGCTAGCTTACTAGCTGAGATGGAAACCCAATTATGCTGAAAGGCGGAAACTGACATGTCACTGTTTGTCAGGTCGTGCAGGGGTCTGGGTGAGCTAAAATGTCAGGCAGTGTTCAATTAGTTCTGGCTTAAATGCCTCAGATCAAGTTACGTATAAGAAGACGGATCAAACAGTTGAAAGCACCTGGTCGATGCAGTGGACGAGGCAGTGGGGATAAGAGAAGTAATTATTATGAATATGTGTAGCAACTCTTTTTGCTTTCATGTTCTGCACTTAGAACCAAGTAGCTCAATGGAGTTTGGTAGCTAGTATTTGTCATCAATATTAATGGAAAGAAGTAGCGAGCATGATTTGATTAGCTTTGTGCTGTCAATACAGACAGTTTGCTAAGTTAACAGAGTTCCACATGGATACACAGGGCCGTCTTGTACTTGAGGGGCACAGTTAACTCGTTAGCAATACTGCCAGTCCCCCCTAGTGTCTGTTAGCATTAGCTTTGTAATTGTAAACCATTTTATTTAGTGGCAGCTGACAGTGATATGGAAATATAATAGCATTGTTGATGGTCTCGGTCGGTCTTTATATTTACAAGAGAAAGTCCAGGATGACCTTGGATGAACATCTGTTCACATTCAATGCATGGATATGGGATATGAATGGGTAATTATTACAACTAACCCCTTGTTGTGCAAGCAGGGCATCCAGGAAACATGAGGAATAGGACCCAAATTCAGAGACCAGAGGCATATCAGGTACACTGATATTTAATGGCTAAAACACAAGGCTTACAGAATGGTGAGGCAGGAAGAGGTCCAAATAGGCAAACAAATCCGAAAGGAGCAGGCAAAATCCAAAATGAGGCAAGGTCCAAGGACAACAAACTAAAAGTCCAAAAAAATAAAACACTGAAAAGAAAATACTTGGAATTGCTGGAATGCTTGACAGAGGAACAAAGACTTACTGGCACTGAGAAAAGGGAGCACACAGACTAAATACACTAGGGAAGGATAATGAGGGTCAGGTAAATCTAATCAGGGCAGGGCAGACAATCACACAGGTGGGAGAACAAAGACACATGAGGAAGGACTTCAACATAAACCAGAAAATAACTAAACCAAACCCCCAAAACAATAACATCAAGAGCATGGCGTTGTATCTTAGGAAAACAGATGTAGGCATCAAACGTCCAATTAGGGGCATCTCATGGTGAAATTGCAGATTACAACAATTTGAATGCTGCTTGCTTTTTATAAATCTTTATTAAGTTACATCAAATTGAGACCGTCAAAAGGCCGCATAAAATACAAAACATAGCCCGTTCAGTACTACAGCATAACATAGTTTGGCTACTTCATACAAAGAGCCATATGAAAAAGTGCCAAGTGATAATTTAATGCTAAGGAAAGTGAAAACTAAAAGTTAGGGTTCTTCATGTTAAATGTTCCAGGGTAGAGACTTTAGATGGAGGTTTTTTATCTATAGTTCTCCTCCTCCGGACGTAAGCCAGTTTGTGGTTAACTACCATGTTGCTGTCAATGACAGTCTGATTTAAAACCATGGCACTTCTGGTTTTCCCCAGTTTAACCCACACAATGCTGATGCTGGAACAGATAATTTTGTTTCTGAGGCCTTTTCTCTGCCAGAAGTCCATACATGGTTGAGCTGTAGCTACGGTGCAAGGCGAGACCCAGCCCTTTGGTCCAGACCTCTTGAGCTATGTAACAGTCCATCAAGAGGTGCTGCTGTTTCTCTTCCTCGTTACAGTAAATCATTGGACATTCTTTGGTTGTAACAAAACCACTCCAGGAGACCACAGCTCTTACGTGCCGACAGAAATAAGCCACCAGACAACTCGAATGCTCTCTGTGAGGTTTTTATTCTTCAAAATTTTTATCACCTCAAAGCCCTCAGCTACATTTTTATATTTAATGAACCCACCATATTTATTATTTTTTTTAATTGAATTATTTTGCTACTAAAATCACACCAATAAATTAATTTGTAGTACAAGCCAATTTCTTTCTTTGCCTCATCTCTTATGCCACTCTGAGCGATCTCCAACCCAGAGAGCGTTCCTGGAGATGGCCACGGAAACGTTCTTTAGATGGCAATTGTTAATCTGGTACCCAGCTCTATAGCACCCAAACCCCCATATGCTTTGCATTTAAACAGTAGTTCTCTTTTGGGTACTTGGCGTACCCTGGTTGTTCCCCCAGACTAAGTTGACAGACCGTTTATTTAGCTGAGTTACCATTTAGTTTGATGGGGGGAAAATGCTCGACAGAAAAAGGAGTTTGGAAAGAACGAAGCTTTTCACAATATTAACTCTTGTTTTATAATTAATATTTTTGTTTTCCCTTTTTTTTTTTAGCTCTTCTTTAATCACACCCAGTTTTATCTCCCAGTTTCTTTCACTACATTCTTTGTTGCAGATGGTCAGACCCAGTATTTTAATTTCTTGTTTAACCTGTATATGCATATCACTCCTGTGAATTTCCGCTTCGATCAAACCTCCCTCTGTTTCGGCATGATTTAGTTTTGCCCCAGAGGCCAGCTCATACAGGTTTAAATGATTTGCCAAGCCATCCGTTTCCATCAGATTTTTTATAATACCAGTGACGTCATCAGCATCGGCTATAGCTGTAACTTTTGGCGCATGTCCTTCACATGCACCTGAAATTAGACTGTCAGAGTTAATTATTTTCATCAGAGGATTAATGGCTAGAATGTATAAAGCTGGAGTCAGCGGACAGTCCTGCTTCACACATCTCTCTACTTCCAAAGACCCAGTTAAAACACATACACTAGATTTACCATACAGACGTTTGACACTTTCAATAAAGGCATCAGGAAACCCATATGATTTCATAAAAGACCAGAGGCAATCTCTGGATATGAAATCAAATGCTTTCTTCTGGTCAAGTCCAGTAATATAAAAATCTTTTTTATCTGGTCCATGTAAAATGTCTTGTGGGAGACTCAGATTATCCCACATCAGACTTGGATCACTTATCTTTTCTGCGTTTCACTATGGACAGCAATACCGTCTCAGTTTTTTATGCTTTTAATAAATCTACTATGAAACTGTTTTTGAGCTGTTTTGAGAGCATGGAATACATTTCCTCTGTTGTCTATTTCTGTTTGTTTACGAATGCTGTATCATAATTCATTCAAGTTATGCATTTGTGTTTTTGAGTCTGCCATCATCTTCTGTCAAGGATCTTTCCTTCATCTGTTTTAGACGGATTTCATTAATGCATCATATTTTATGTGTTTAACTTCATTTAATTCACTACATTTAAATTTTAAAATATCTTTTATTCAGTATTTTAATATTTCCCATCATTTAATATCGGATTTGGTCAAACATTTTGATTGTATTATTTTATGAATTTCCTGTTTTAGTTGGACTTTCCTCTCTATATTTTTAAAGCACTGAGTGTTGAGTTTCAAGAAACCTCTTTTAACTGAGGGTCAGGAAGATAATGTTTTTACTATTAGATGATCTGAGAAATCCCTTAACTGTTCCATATTGCTTCCTTAGGAAGTGGTGAGATACAACTATTCTGCCAATGCGTGTTTTTGGTTTTTCAATACTTTAATAATTTCCCTTCTTCTAATTATGACCACATCATTTGTTTTGAAAAATACACCCACCCCATCAGCACT
>CM022472.1:29846234-29860761 GCA_011952105.1 Coreoperca whiteheadi | reverse complement strand
CCCCCCCCCCCCCCCCATTCAATTCAATTATATTTATATAAAGCCAATTCATTGTACTTTTCTTGTAGAGAGGGTCTAGACCGTACTCATTATATTATTTACAGAGACCCAACAAATCCCACTATGAGCAAGCACTGGGCGACAGTGCTGAGCAGCAGCTGTAATCTGCTTGGAGCAGCCACACAGCAGAACCAAACTGTCTGTTACAGCAGTGATCCGAGGGCCTGTGTAAGCTTTCTCCAACAAAGCTTAGTTAGCCGGCAGACTTAGTGAAGTAGCGCGCTAACTTCAACATGCAATTAAAGAAGTTAGTGCAGAGCTAACTGAAAAATTAAGAGCTTCCTCCGATCCCCACAATCGGAATACTGCTCAGAAAGTACTTTTCTTGAAACCACAATGCTTTCCAGCTTGGCCTTTCTACAACAGACTGACCACCAGCTAACGGAGCAGAACACCAAGGCAAACTCTTTCTCAGACTGTACAGGACTGTTTAACCCTTGTTAATGTACATGTACTGATATGTTTTATTAGTGAGCTTTATTGTTGCATTGTGTTTTCACGCTTAGGTTATTTGGTATGCTAAGTTGATGTTAGTAATATTTCACAGAGATACAGGGTCTTGCATGCAACTAACTATCCCCTTTTATAACCTGGCACCGTTTAGCCTTAACAGATTGCACAGATTTACCTTGATTTGGCCTCAGCTGCCATTTTGAATAAGTTTAATTTTGTTTAACGCATAACAAAATGCAGTGTTGGCCATAGTATATAGTGCATTTTAGTTAGATTTCATATTTGTGTGTTTTTGCTTTTATTATATTCTTAAATGCTTGTGGATAATTATGCAGGTTTCTTTAATGTTAATGTAAAAGTGAATTCTGTCAACCTCTTTTATGAAGAACTCAAAATCTTTTAACTGTTAATGGGAATTTTGGTTTAATTATTATTCAGATTTTCAAATGGATAATTTAGTATGTTTTATGAGACTCAGTCAATTGATTGCCTATCATTGTCTCTTCTCTAACAAGGAACTTTATTAATTAAAGTTCATATTTATGATTATCTTTGTTAATTTTGATTATCCAAATTTAACTGATTACAACTACACAACTAGGTGCCACTTTAATCTTTTGTAATTCCCAACAAATATGGCAGGGCTGTTCAACTACGAATTTAATTGGGCCAGATTTTAAAACCAGGAAATGTAGATGGGCCAGACATTTACACGGCTTTACAGCAACCAGGTTTTTAGTAACCGCTAAGG
The DNA here is from genome assembly GCA_011952105.1 of Coreoperca whiteheadi. NCBI lineage: Eukaryota > Metazoa > Chordata > Actinopteri > Centrarchiformes > Sinipercidae > Coreoperca > Coreoperca whiteheadi. The sequence goes on along the minus strand of CM022472.1, from coordinate 29,859,497 downwards.
CCTATTAGGAGAAAAATAAATGTTTTTTTTTTTTTATGCTTTCAAGACCTGTTGATACCCGAACAAGTACATACAAATGCATACATGCAAATTTTGAAAGAACAAACCATCAAGAAAAGAGACCAAAATGTAGCATGTAAAATATTTTGATACCTCCAAAAGAACAATGATGCTGCCTGAAGGTGCTAGATCAAAAGCCTGCTTTCTTTCAGGGAATACAAACCCCTAACTCAATTTAAAGTAGTAGCATATGTATAATAGTAGCTAATGGTGCATTCTTATTCAAGCCTGTCGTGTTTGTATTAGCATGCTGTGTGGACTGGGAGGATGTCACCCACAATTAATTTATGAGATCTCGTGTAATCATTAGCATGCAAAAATTTTATTTTGAGCCACTTTTGCTTGCAGGAAAGCTGCATATGGAGCAACTGAGGGGAGGGAAAGACTTTAGAATGCAAACAAGGCAAAGCCCCCATATATTCACACCATCATTTCCCAGAACTGAATAACATTATGCTACAGGAATCCTTTCTGTATTGTGGCATCTGTCCTCTGCTCTCTTATTTGTTTATGATTGAAAAGGTCAAAGAAGGTTTTTATACATATCACAGAGAATAATAGAGAATAATACAAAACCAAAGCCCCTTGCATCAGAGCTGCAGTAAGCTCTATATTGTATTTACACATCTCTCCATATTATAATGTATGCCAGTGGAATACACATTTCTGTAAGCGTGACGAATCATATAGTATTATATTATAAAGTATTATATTACATATCTGCGAATTATAAAGTTGTCTACTATTCCAGCTAAGTTGCCTTTCCAGGGAGCGAGAAAACCTTGAATAGGGATTTGTAGTTCACACAGCATTTGAGTGCATTTGATTGGATTGGTCAGCATGTGGCTCACGTATGTGGCATTATATCTGCCTACTGTGATTAATGAACTGGTGTTAGTGGGTCTGCCCACCATGGCTGCTGTTACCCAAGCGAGTGCTGACAAATGACTCACTGGCATGTGAAACCAGAAACACTTTGCCATATGGTGACATACTGAGGAGGATATTGACTATTGACTGCAGTGTGTATTCTCATTCTCACTGCTGTCTGACGACATAATGGGCACAGAGATTGTCATGCCAGAGGCCATCTCTTAACCTAATGTAAGCCCCTGTGTGCGACACAGGGACAGTACTTTCTCTGCACTTACATAAGTTGTATCGACCTGTTGGCGACTGAGGCATCACGGGAACTTCAACAGAGCTCCGGCACTTGGACTGGCCTGTAATTGAAATACGAAGTCACACTTTCACAATTCTAACATAAAAACTAGTAAGATAAATATTGTTTTGTTACATCAGTCAGTTTATATCTTATTATATTTATATTAACAGCCATAAGCCTACCTAAGAAAATAGAACATTTTCAGAAATGAATAAATTATAGTGTGCTTTCAAGTCTGGATGAATACTCCAATCCCTCTTACATGACACACAGTTAGGTGTTGCAAATACAGAGTAGATAGAAGCAGAAGTAGAAGTACAATAGGGGGAGAACAGAATGACAATTTGACATTTTGCACATATGCAAAATGGGGGGTTTATGAGCAAGAAGCTTTGATCACTGTCGTGTGCGCAGGCAGGCAGGATGGACTCTTTTGCACAGCCTCTTTCATCTGCCTCTTCATAAACTGTCACCCGCATTATCTGGGCCATCAGTGTTATGTTATCGGCGGCTGGCCACATATTTTCTTTTAACCCCCATAGATTTATACTAGTTGAAGTGTTTTGCTGGTTTTAGTGAAAGCTGTTTACTTCTTATTTCCAAGATCTTGCAAGCACCTTCACTGGCAGAGATGCCATTAAGCAAAATTGCATGACAACTGGCTGTGAGAATACTGATATTTGGCTCATGGTGTTTTTTTTGACAGCAGCCTATACAAACGCACCACATTTGATCTACTTTGGTATAGTAGGTAAAGTATGGAATGTGGAAAACCAGGTTAATAGATGGTATAAGAGGTAGACTTGAGATCAGGAACTGAAATTAACACCCGACCACGCCCCAAATGCAGGTGAATTTCGCAATTGGCGGCTACCTGCAGGTAGCCAATGAGAATTGAGTGATTTTTATTTTTATTTTTGAAGACATGCGTGTGTAGGTTAATTGATGTGTCCAAAAATTGCCCCTAGTGGATGAATGTGCACGTGAATGGTTGTCTGTCTCTGTGGCAGCACCACTGTCCAAGGGTGTACCCCACGTAAGGCCCAAAGTTACTGGGATAGGCTCCAGTCACCCGCGACCCCTAACGGGAATAAGCGGTAGAAAATGACTATAGCTTAATCCCAGTCATGAGTCCATTTGACTTCTAAGACATTTCTAATCTTTATATCAAATATTAACTTTGTTTATGAAAGTTTGTAGTAATTTATAACACATGTTAAAAGTAACATTACTTTATCATTATCGACTATATGTCGACCATTTTATGTTATAGCCTACTACCATAATAATGGTAACAAAGGATAGAAATGCTATATGAACCCGTGTAATGTTAACGCACTAACCCTAATTCAAATCATTTTAGTTTCCTTATAAATACCCGATACTTTCTGACAGATAATGTTTTATTTGTATCTTTTCCTCCAGAACACTATGCTTTACTATCTTGTTTCTGACTGATGTTCAATTCTAGCATCTTTTTAGGAGAATATTAACTGTTAATAAAAATAACAGTTAACACTTTCTTTGAAGCCCATGTCTATAATGTATTATAAACATGCTTATAATGTGGGGGTGCACGGTGGCAGAGCGGCTAAAGCTCCTGCCTCCCAACAAGGAGGTCGTAGGTTAGATTCCCGGACCAGACCAACGTCAAACGATCTCTCTGGGTGGAGTCTGCATGTCCTCCGCGTTTTACCGTGGGTTCTCTCCGGGTTCTCCGGCTTCCCCAAAGACGGTTTCTGTCATTTTAGGTAGTTCTCATCACGCTGATGTGTGTTCAAGTGTTTATTTGTCTGATAATTTGGGTTCTAATTAGTTATTTGATGCTATAGAAAGGGGGTTTCACGTCATGATTAACAGCTGAGGCTGGCTCGTGATTGAGTCGGCCGGGTGTATGGGTGGGACCTCGATACCGTGACGCCGAGCCCAATCACTACGGCCTCAGACTCTGGCTCCAAATGATGTCACCAGCGCAAGATGGCAGCCCCCGTATCCATGATATTTTGGCCTTCATTTTTGTACAGTGGGAGGAAGGGGAGACACGGCATCCTTTATATATAGCCTATGGTCTGAATGTGTCAAATAATCTTTCCGGGGAGCCCCCCCCCCCAAGATAATGGTAGTGAACACACTGTATCATTAAATCAATGCAAGAACAACTCACAAAATATTGTAAAATCAATATATTTGTTTGTCATAACAGAAATTGCGTACTCCAATTTGACACATCTTTTTGATGAAAAGCCGATGCACATTTACATTTCACTAATGCAATGTTTTCCCAAAAAACATAGTTGCAATACATTATAATCATGTTATAATGCATTATAAAATGTTCTAATGTTTTCTAACTATGAGAATTATAATTCATTATGAGCCTTGTCCAAACATGCCAGCAATTTAAAAGTATTAGGATTCTTGACCTATAAGCCCAGTATAACACATTATGAGTATGTTTATAACGATTTATAATGCATTGTAGACGTGGGCTTCGTAGAAAGTGTCACTAAATATTACTTGAAAAACTAAGTTGGAAAATGTTTTGTCAGCCCTGAGTAGTATCTGCAGGTATGTCTTTCAGGCTGAATATGGCCCCAATAACTTTCACCACTACAACGGGGTAGCCTGTAGCCTGAGAGGCGATAGCAGGGCAAAATAGTCAGCTAATCAATCGTCCTGAGCGCCCGATAATCCGAGTTGATGCGGATGACTGTGGTAAACATTGTTTTTCAGTCCTCTCTTTCTCTAATCTTGACTATGGTGACAGGAAAGTAATTGGATAATGTTAAGAGAGAATTTAGTAAGAGAATCAGCCTAAAACAATAAAAGTTAGGGGGACATGTTCCCGCCATTCCCAGTGGAAATGATGCCCTTGAGTAAGACTAATGATAAAAGATGCTGACCAGGCATTTTGTCTATTATGAGCTAACAGCTCAACATCTTTATGTTTTACCTCAAGTCAATATGCATCATCTTTAACGAGGGTTACACAGAGTATTTGCCAATGCCGGGTATTGGTTACAGACTTTACTCCTGTGCACACATACATGCAGTGCCCTGCAGTATAACTCATAGATCTGGAGAAATACATACTGTAGATTTACATGCACACATCCACAAGCTACTGTACAATCGAGCGCTGTGTCTTGAGGTCCGCTGATTCAATTATATTTGCATCTGATATTATCTGGAGATTTCTTTGTGATGTTTCTGGGGACTGTGCCAGAATTTGGCAAAGAATGTTGGACCTCTAAGAAAAGAAAGAAGCCGATGGGAAATTAGCGCGTTCGGGGTCTGACTGAGCATAGGCGGTGAGAATGAAGAGCGAGACACAGCAGACATCTGAATGATGAGGCACACACAGCCACTCCACTTACAAAGCGGAAAAACACACACACATTTGCTTGTATCATACTGATTATATCATCAAGCCTAAGAGATACGAATTATTATTTGAAAACTGACTGTGGATGACAAGTTTTAACATGCTAATCTGCAGCCACAGTTGTAATAATACGCTTTATATCTCAGATATGGTAATCAGTCTTGATTGACTTTGTTTCTGAGTTCTGTCTTTTCAATCCTGCAGACACACACACGTCATGAACGGCAGACAAACAAGGAAGAATTCCGCAGTAGTATATTTTTTCTTTGTTTGGGATGGTTAACGTGTGCAGGCCATGAATCCAACGGAATATGTTTTTGATGTTGTTGAAGATGTTGTTTTGTGCTTTTCTTCTAAGTACTGAAAACCATAAAGTGGAGCTCCAGCAACCTGCTAACATTCTGCCGTCTCGTCCTTCTGTCGTCTTCAGATCATGCTGCTAACTGATCCAGAGGTGGAGAGCAGTCTACTGATCAGCTCTGATGAAGGAGCTACCTACCAGAAGTACAGGCTGAACTTCTACATCCTCAGCCTGCTCTTCCACCCCGAGCAGGAGGACTGGATTCTGGCCTACAGCCACGACCAAAAGGTTAGATAACGGGCAAGGCTGGTTTAGCAGTCGGTCGTTGAAAGCTATCAAAAGAAGCAGAGTGTTAAGTCAGGTAGGAAACAACAGTCTGGGGATGCAGGGCCTCAGAGCAAGTTGGATAAATGTGAGATCCTGTTACACAAGGTTTTGACTCAAAGCACACAGTTAAGAGTTCAAGATTTGGGAGAGAGGTGGATAAGCATGGATTGTACAGTTCAGGTAGTAGCAGGTCTCCAGGTAAAGAATATAAAAAAGGATGAAACGTTTTGACCCTTTAAGTCTTAAGTTTTACTTTCTACATCATAATTCTTAGATAAGACATAATAATGTTCACTTACAAGTCCAAATGACAAAATATCAAGTTGATCCTGAAAGTCAAAGTTATCAGATTCTAATTTTGAGACAGCAAGTCAAAATGATGATTTTTCTGTCAAAGTTAAGTCAAAATTAGGAGACTATAAGTTAGTAGCCATTAGTATGACCATCATTTTTAAATATCTCATATCTTTCTGAGTCAAAATATTTGTTTATTTAATATTCTTGAATTAAGAACTAATAAGAGGTTTTTGGCAGAATTTTGACTTAATATCTTATAACTTTCTAAGACATTATGGCTCACTCATAATACTTACAATTGGGATTTATGTCTCACAAGTTTGATATTATATCTAGGATAAAAAAATTTTCACGTAGTATGTAAGTAATTCTGACTTATTTCCTCATAATTTTGACATCCAATGAGCATTTAAAATTTTTCCATTCCTAAAATGTTCCTGGTAGAACTGGGCTAATGTCGTGGCTTTTGCCTTTTACATAAAGGAGTTTGTTGGTACCACCAACTCGTTCAGTGATAATTAACTCAAAGGCTCAATTACACCATATCAGTAATTCAGAACCTACTCTGAACGGCCCAGCTGACGGGCGTCAAGGCATCAAGGTCCCGCCCAAACACCCGACCAACTCAATCGTGAGCAGGCCTCAGCTGTCAGTCATGACGTGAAACCCTGTTTGTTTAGCATCAAATTATTAATTAAAACCAAACTTTTCAGGAAACACTTGACACTTAACACTTGAACATTCATCAGCGTGATAAGAACTACATAAAATGACAGAAACCATCTTTGGGGAAAATGTAATTGACGTGTACTTAGATTTTTTAGTTTTAACATGGAGGGAGGTTTATGGCCTGTACTGCAGCCAGCCACCAGGGTGCGATCGAGATGTTTTGGCTTCACTTTTGGGCAGCTGTCATGTTGTCCATCGTTATATACAGTCTATGGTTTGGGTGTATTTCATCATGATTACAATGAACAAAAAACTCAGAAAATCTAAAAGAATAAAATTTTGTGTCCAAAACACAAATACTTCACCACATGGTACACACGAAGCTGGACCAGCATAATATGCTATATGAATTAATCAGTGTTTTTTATGGTGCCTTAAGGTACCCTGCGGACGTTTTGACCGCTAGTTTAGCAATAGTGTTACGAGTGGCTCCCTGTTTTGTCCATGAGAATGCACAAGCACAAGCACATGGGCAACGCAAAGTTCCACAGGGTTCCGGGTACCTAACTTCAATATTCTTGTAGTACTAACCAATTTGTATGTCATAAATGACAGTTTTCAATAAATGTATTGAAAGCTGACCTTGAATGTCTGCTTAGATTTGTAATCTCGTCGCTTATGCTGTGATCAGATAATTCCTAACTTAACTACAAATGTATCCAACTATAGCAACAAGTCCTCCAACCCATATGACCACATAGGCCGTTTGTTCTTACCCAGTGATACGACCCACAGAAGCGTTTCCGAAATTAACGCCCCTACCGGTGGCAATTGAGGACGGGCTGTAAGGTGAGGATGGGCTGCAAATACGTTACGTAAATCACGCGACATAAGTCATGTAATATTAAACACATGGTTAACGTTGTGAACCAGTTGCAGTTTGGTTAGGTTTAGGCAAAAATAAACTACTTAGGTTAGGCTTAGGAAAAGATCATGGTTTGGATTTAAATAAATACGTTACATAAGCTGCGCAACTTACTTAAGTTAAGTATGTTATGTAAGCAGTGTTGGGAAGGTTACTTTCAAAATATATTTAGATACAGAATACAGAATACATGCCCAAAAATGTATTTTGTAATGCATTCCGTTACGTCGCGCAACCTGAGTTACATATTCTGAATACTTGCATTACTTCCACATTGAATTGCATTTTATGATAGGAATGCGGCCATCAAATCCTGCTTACTAAACAGGCAGGGGCGCCGCTAAGGGGGGGAGTAAGGAGGATTCTAACACACTTTTGGGGTCCCCAGAGATCAGTTTTATTAGTAGTAATATTGTACTAGTAGTAATGTATAAATGTAGACCAAAAAATTGCAACAAAGAAAGAAGATATGGCATATTTCTGCATTGACGGCAAAATCCGCTCACGCTCCCCCGCTCAAATCCCGATCCGACAATTTCTCTGTACTGCAGGCTACTATACTTGTTGTAGCCATTAAAAAAAGGTATTTAGTTGCATATTTATGTTTAAATATTTTGTTTTTTCATTGAAACTATGTTGAGTTTGAAAAGGGAACAGCATGAGGAAGACTGGACACGCCATGTGGGAAGACCAGGAGTGAGGCAGAAATGATTTTGAACACTTAAGTTTTGTGTTTAATAAATAAGAAGCAAATGTAGCAGACAGAATATGGAGGCGCGGGACTCATAAATGAACCGAAGCTCAGCGTCGAGGCTGTACTTGCCTCACAGACATGAGAAATATGTCAATACGCGTTCATGGCCTGGCCCTGTTGTTCTGGCTCCATCTCTACCTGTAGCTGCCGCTGCTCCACTGTGACTGATCAGACCAGCGTCTGTAAACGCAAACCGCACATTTTGTTCAGTTTTACATATTGGGGCTTCTGGGAAATGCATCGAGTTGCCTTCATTTATTTAGAAAGTGAATAAATACGTGAAACAGAAAAGTACCATTATGTAATTCATTGACTTCAACAAAGTAACTGTATTCTAAATACCATACTATTAAAAGTGTAACTGTAACGGAATACAGTTACTCATAATTTGCATTCTGAATACGGAACGCCGGTACATGTATTACGTTACTCCCCAACACTGTGTGTAATAGCGCTTTTCCGTTACACAGTACTAGCTCGCCTCAGCACGACTCGACTCGACTCGGTTTGGTTTTCCACTGTGTGAAAGTTGTACCTGTACCTGCTTCCAGGTACTTTTTTTCGTACCACCTCCGGCGAGGTTCCAAACGAGCTGAGGCGATACTAAAATGTGGCGTGAAAACCCGGCATACTGCTGATTGGTCAGAGAGAATCGTCACTATTCCCTGCGTCATCATTGCACGCGCCAGACGGAGGATCAGAAACAACCCCGCCATTTTTAAATAGTTTGGCCAGAGATTGTGCGATATACCCGCTACTAGGGAGAATACGCCGCGGTCAAACGAAACAACGTTTGTCTTCTTGCTGTGAGAAACAGCCACGTCCCAACGATCAAAAACAGCATACACTCGATTTCCACCGTTGTCCCATGTGTGTGTGGGTAGCGGGTGTGTGTGGCGGCAGTTTCCTGCGGCGTCGCTATGACGACCAGGTTCTATTGTGGAGGTACTATCTGCACTGGAAAACGGAGCGAAAAGCGAGCCGAGCCGAGTCGAGTTGAGCTGGTACTGGTAGTGGAAAAGCGCCATAAGTCACGTAACTAACGTCAAAGTTTCGTAGGTCATGTACGTAACATTATGTAACTTTAAACTTTAAACAAGTCAAAGTTGACTTTTAACACAGGACATGAAACTCGAGTCCTTTGTTTGTGCCATGCATCCACCCCACCATCCTCAATAAACAGACTTTCTAGCTCTTTATACTAAGTCACCTGACTTCCTGGTTTGCTCCCGCCATAATAACCACAACCACTGGAGGTCACATCCTACAATAAAGCGTAAACATGGGTCGTTTTTCGGGTGCGGACAGTCTGAATTATAGATTTTTCTGTCAGAGTCAGTTACTGTGCAGCTGCTTGTGATTCGACACTTAACATTTCTGTGTGCCCGTGGCTTGGAGGTAGAGCGGGTCGCCCCACCGGAAGATCGCTGGCACGTTCCCTGGCTTCACCCAGCCCCCATGTCGAAGTGTCCTTGGGCAAGATACTGAACCCCAAATTGCTCCCGAAGGCTGTGCCATCGGTGTGCGAGTGATTAGTTGCTTTCTGATGAGCAGTTGGCACCTTTGCATGGTAGCCTCTGCCATCAGTGTATGAATGTGTGCGAAAGGGGTGCACTTTGAGTGGTCAGAAGACTCGAAAGGTGCTCCATAAGTGCAGTCCATTTAACGTTTGATAACTTTTGATTCTTTTGTTAAATGAAAAAAGGGGTATAAACCCTATAAGTCCTTTAGTAGATTTTTTTTTTATATTTCTCAAAGTAAGGTATCAAAAAGTGTCATTTAGGTGTGTCTGACAGTTACTGACAGTCAAGTACATTTCAAACGCAGCAGTCTTAGTGCTCAGTCAAATGAGACTACTAAATAAATAATCATCTAATATAGGAGGCAAAGTGCGGGCAAAAATAATTGTATGCGTGAAGTAGTGGGACAGAGAGAGAAAGAAAAGAGAGAGGTCAAAGTTATAGACATTTTAAAATAACCGTTTGCATTAATAAAATGCTTTTCTTGCAGCCTAGCCCATTTGGGTCTAATGTTTCAGTTGTGATGAATAATGAAGGCGTTCTCCTTTGCTGAGGAGCCGCGTGGATGTGTGGATGCACAGAGCGTGCCTCACGCGCACACGCATGTCGGCTTTCCCTTCTGGAACGAACATCGCACTCTGTGCAGCAGAGTATAATCCCCCATACACACACAGCCGCACGTACACACCGTTTCCACGAAGTCCTTACAATTTGCTGTGTGACGATCCTGCGATGCCTGAAACCCATAAACACCATCACATTTTTTATTCATTTTCAAGTTGTGTTTTCAGCCATTTTTCACTTGCTTCAGCTGTGACTCCAACTTACTGGCTATAAATGACTCAGACTGAATGCAGTGCATGAATAAATGTAAATAAGGGTCCGGGCTTTCAAACCACTTTCAAATGATAATCATAAACTAATGATCTGATGGTGTTTATGGGTATAAGGCATCACAAGTCAGCACACAGTTTCTACAGCATTTTATGTTTTAAAATATTATGGTTAAAACTATTTTGACTCTATGTTGCAAGACTAGTGCTGGCAAAAAAAATGGGTAAAACAAATCTTTTGTACCATTTCTTTTGCAAGTTCAGTACTGAGTTGGACTGGGTCTACCCTGGTACGTACTACCTCCAGGAAATAGCCATATGCTGGCACTCTCAGTCTGGTCCTGACAAAAGTTCAACCCGTCTCCCGCCTACTTGGTTTTTGGGTCATTCTACAGAAATGTCCACATTTGGAATGGCAAGGTGTCCTAACATGTATTTCTTTTTCTAACATTTAAACTTAGAACACATTATTACATAACTCATTGACTTTATGAATACACATAAATGACAGCCTAATGATTTTTTTATGTTTTTGGTGCCGTCTTTTTGTCATACCTTTTTTTCAATATTTCTTTGGCAATAGTGGCTTTCATGGAATATCAATCTTTTCAACACATGTAGTCAGAGTTACAGAAAGATAATGACATTGCAACAAATCACAAGATTATGTTGTATTTATTTTAATCAGGTTTGTTAAAAGCGTGAGTGAATGATGTTGCGTGTTACTGATCTTCACTGGTGTTACCCAAAAAGAAATGTAACACCAGTGACAATTTTCATGAGAAATTATTTTTACAAAATGGCCAAAACAAGGTATCAAACCACATGTTGTCATGGTATACACACTAAAATAAGTAATTTAATCCATTTGTATTCTAGTGTTTTGTTTTGTTTTTTACAATTCCCTAACAATAATGTAGCAAACACCAGTGAGCTCCATATGAAATCATGAGAAATGGGAAGAAAGAAGTCAAGGGATGTCATCAGTATATATTTTTTTCAAAATAAGAGCTTTTTCTTACATGGTAACACCACTGACACAACTCCAAGGGACACTACTCCCTTCCTTTCTGAGAGCCGGCTCTTTCAGCCGCCAAACGGCTCTTCATTTAGTATCACTTGTGCTAAGTTACATTCTTATTTGTTGCAAGAAATATGGTTTCGGTGCCGGGGGACGGCTAACAGGAGCTACCTCCGGTTGATCTGCACTGGCTACAGGGGCCTGGCTAACTACAGCAGCTAACGAATGAGTTCCCATGGTGCAAGAATGCTTTAATAAGCCGTGCCTCCAATGCTAATGATAAACACCATTTATCATCATTATCACGATATCTGCTATGCTAAAGAATGGTAGCTAGCAAAACTGAAAAACGTGCAAACTGTGGCAATAGCGAGAAACTCGCTAAGAGAGCTATGAGTGCTTGAGCAGGACTGGTGTACGTTTAAATGTAAGAGGCAGGACAACACTCAAACTCCCTGGCGCTAAACAAGGTACGGTCAAAACAAGTAAATAAATCACAACAAGCAACAAGAATATTGTGGGCGGGGGACTTCTGTTTTTTGATTGGTGGAAGACAATCCACCTGTTCTCATTTTCAAGGCATCAAATACCGACGTTTTGTCATGCCCCTCGGCGTCATATACAGACGCACATGGTACCCTTTAGCATCTGGAGGAGACGCCTTTTAGGTAGTAGGAGCTCACGTGATCTAAGCGTCAAAAGTCACATGACTTCTAAGTCGCGTGTTGGTTAGGTTTAGGCAACAAAACTACTTGATTAGGTTGTAGGAAGTCACGTGGTTTGACTTGAAACGTAACTTAAAACTTTAAAAACCTTTACATAACCTATACTACGTCACCTGACTTCCTTTAGGCGTTCTGGCAGCCCTGTGTGTCCCATACCAACGCTAAAGGGTTCCTTGTGCATCTGTAATAATAACAATAATACGCAATAAACTTTACTTTTATAGCACTTTTCTTAACAATGTTACAAAGTCATTTACCAAGGAAAGGAATAGAAACCATGTGAGGTAGATAAAATGATAAAATGGCCAAAGAACACGAGCAAAGAGGAAGTGAAAACAATAAAACTAATAAGATCAAGTAAAAGCGAATCAAAACAGTAAAAACAATAAAAACCTATCAAACATTTCCAAAGGCTTCCACAAAAAGAAAAGCTTTAAGAAGAGACTTAAAAGAAGACAGAGACTTTGTGTGTCTGGGTTCAGTGGGCAGAGTTCCATAGTTTCGGGGCTCTAATAGCAAAAGTCTGATCACCCTTTGTCACTAACCGGGATATGTAATGTGTCATTTCAAATATGGGAATACGTTTTTCTGCTTTTCCATCCAGTTAATCATCTCACAGCCCCCTCAAATATATGCTGTAACCTCTTATGAGGGTCCCAGCCTATCATATTTATATCAATTATTAACACTGAAGATAAAGCTTTGCCCATAAAGTAAATCTAACAATGGTTATATATTTATTTTGACTAAAATAATTGCTGTAATTTATCTCTGTAGGACAGAATGTGACGGGGTTTCTTGACATATTTTGGGCCCATTGTGATCGTTTTTATTGAAACAGGCTGTGGCTCGCTAACTGCGTTTGTGCTGTGTATTCCCTCCCTATGTGTCAGGTGCCGACGGGCTCACCCGCCTGCTCTCCCACCCTTGCCCTGACTCGCGCGAATCGACTCCACCCCGAAACTGCTTCTCTTTCAATTTCTTTCCCTCCTTTTGGCAGTGCCGCTGCGTTTGTTGATTGAGGGACCTCTGGAGGTTGTAAAGGCTGCTCCGACCATTCCGCCCCCCCTCACCTCCCCTGTCCCCTGCTCTCCTCTTCATTGTCACTCGCTTGGCTACATACTAACTTTGCAGTGGGAGCATAATTAGTCAAAGTGATTTCCTGCACACATCGCCACACCACCCCCCCCCCCCCCCCCCACCCCCTCTTCTACCTCTCACCATCCCAACTATTTTAATTAGAAACACCAAAACACCCCTCCCCACAAACTCAACCTCTTT
>CM022472.1:29797735-29837264 GCA_011952105.1 Coreoperca whiteheadi | reverse complement strand
AGGAGCAAAATAAAATTTTCAACAACGTAAAGTAGAATGTTTTCCTGTTAGCTTTTTTCCCCCCCCCCCCCCCCCCCCCATTTATTCACATTTACTCCATTCCAGTTTTAGAATAAATGAATGTAAATGTTACGAACTTACTTTCTATTTAGCATATTTAAAATAATGTGTTTTTTTTTTTTTACCTATTATTCAAAATAATGCATATTATACACTTCACAATACAATACAATACAATTCACTATAGCATTAAATACACCACAAATGCCAGCGTTTTGCTGCCACCATTTAAAAATACACATCCTGCTCAGTTTCAAGAACATTTAAAATAGCAAGACATCTCTGACGTTACAATGACATATCTGCCATTGTAATCCCACGCTGGTGTTACCCTTGCCCCTTTGCCAGGACCTGCATGTGATCAGTACGGATGAAAACCGTGTGGTTGCGGCTGTACAGGAGTGGAACCAGAACGAAACCTACAACCTGTACGTGTCGGACACATCGGGGGTCTACTACACCCTGGCTTTGGAGAACGTGGTCAGCAGCATGGGCCCTGAGGGCAACGTCATGGTCGACCTCTATGAGGTAAACAAACATCCACCTGGTAGCAAATGATGATATAAAATCTGACTCTTGCTTTAGTTTTGGATCGGTACGCTGTCCGTGAGGCCTATTCTCCCCCAAGTCTGCAGTATTCATTTTGGCCAGTTTCTTCTTTTTAAATAACAGTATCAAATACAGGCCTGCCTGATGAGTTCCCCAGCCCGCAGGTTTATCATGAGCACTGATCAATATTTTAGAGCTGGGAGGCAGAGATGATGAAATGTACTTGTTTTGTCATTTTGGAAAGGAACCCTGCTGCTGTAGGCCTACACTCTTCAGAGCACATTGTGTGAATGCGAAGCAGTTTCAATGTGCTGACATCAACAAGGGCAGGAGGGGATTGTGCCAGGGATATAGATTTTTGGGGGGCTGGGATTATTTCTTTCTTTGATGAATAACTGCAGATATTACTTCACAAAATGCACCTAATCCAAAAAGAAGAAAAAAAAAGCGTGTTGGGCTTTTGTTGAGGCTCTGTGACTGGAAGGTATTGCAGGCATGATTTTAAAGACATATCAGCGCCAAACGCAGGATAAAACTATATCTCTGAATCAAATACTTAAGCTGTTGATATGCTGATGTCTGACTGTGGCCTCAGCGATAGAATCAAATCCACCGTCTTGATTGGGGTCGTCACCCGAAACATAGGATATGCTAAATCTCTCCTCCAAGGGAGAGTGGAGTATCTGTCAAATCCTAAAGTGGAGTTTCATTGCCTGATGTGACTGTCACTGCTCAGTTCAGTATCCATGCGCTATTCCTAGGGGCCTCCAACAAGGAGTCAGATTCATTTAAGACACACATTGATTGCTTAAACGTCCCCAGACAGTCTATTATTTCCCACTCAGTGTTGGTGGCTGTATTTGGTTTTGTTGGGAATACAGAGGAGGTAAGTGTGCGCGGCTGCATCGCCACAGGGCATGTGATTGCCTTCGCGGTGCATTGCATTAATTTTCTGCGACGCGACGATATGGAAATGCCTGATGTCTTTACTGTGGGACATGTGACGTCTGCCTCTGCTTTCATTTGGAGCTGTGAGCTGTTTCACTTTCTGATTTCCCAGGTAGCGGGAATAAAGGGGATGTTCCTAGCCAACAAAAAGACGGATAACCAAGTGAAGACGCACATCACCTACAACAGAGGCCGAGACTGGAGGTTGCTGCAGGCCCCGAGCAAAGACCTGAGGGGCAACGGCATTCACTGTGTGCTCGTGAGTGTCTGCATGTCTGCGAGCGTGCATGCATGTTTTTATATATATGTGCGCGCTTCCGTCAAAGAGAGGCCTTGACAGGAGTTGACTGATCCCAGCAGCAATGAGAGGCCGAGCTCGGAAAGAGCAGCGCCCGTCAAAGCTGAGTGCTCTGAGGCTGCTGAGCTGAAAGGTCAGCCATTTTGATTCAGTCCAATAAGCTGACCTCCCATTTAAGAAACACAGAGAGAAAGAGGTGTCAGGCAGAAAAGCAGATGCTTCTTTTCTTTCTTTTTTTCTATCTGTCTTTCCTTCTGAAAGCCTCTGAAAGTTGGGTGCGTGTCATAGTCTAGCCGAGTTGCGTTTTCACTCAAAGGCCAAAGTTGGAAATGTGAAGTCTTGTTAACTACATATGTGGGGTTGGTGGATGAAGCACACTTGTGGAGACCAGGAGAAAGCACGCGATACGAGCGCACAGAACAGTATCCATCCTCCATACCATTTGTGCGCTTACAAATGTGCGGTCGCCCCAAAAAAGCACATCGGCCCTATGGGAAAGTATGCCAGATGGCCAGTCCGCCTGTACAATAGATGGTGGCGGATTTCTCCCCTACTTTGATTGGTCTCTTTGAATACTGACTTTGATTGGCTGTTGGGTTTGATCACTGACACAGTTGAAGACAGGCCGTTGCACTGACCTTAACTAACCAATGCATTTGGGTCTTCGCTTTTTCGTAGCAGTGGGTAAACTACAGGGATCATACGTCACTGCTGTCGACGACAAATGGCCTATGTAGCATTTTGGTAATGCACGATTTACTTGTGTTAAGGGCATTGTAAGTCCGTGTACGGTCTGTTATGCGTTCTGGCAGTTTGTTTTTTTCACTTGAAACCAAAAAACGGAAAAAAACGAAGATACCGTGGTTTTTTTTGTTGTTGTTTCGTTTTAAAACCGAAAAACGGATTTGCAGCCGTTGTTGTTGTCAGTATCAACAAAACGAAGAAAGAGAAATCCAAATTTATAAAACTTTTTTTTTCCTTTTGAAGAATGACATAGGAAAAGCAAGACAGGTGACCCGGACGTAAAAATAAAAACCAAGGGGGGTAGAATTGCCATTCTCTAAAAGCACAGGATCTTCTTCCAGGGTATGTTAGAAGATACATGAATGCATAACTGCCTGCATAGACTGCATAAATCAAGATCTTTTTTTTGTGCGTGTTCTTTTCATTTAGACGTGAAATATCTTTTATCCCAAACGTGTGTGATATATTATTTATTATTCATATTGTTCTCGCTTGACAATTCTTGTTGTGTTGCTGTTGCTGTCTTCATGGCCTCTTGTTGCCTTCGCTCTGTACATTTTATCATAGATTTCAAAACTCGCCAAAGAACTGCAGTTGAAAATGATCCAGCTGGATAACACTGGCACATTTACAGAAATGTTGATTTGTCCTTATAAGTAAATAAATGTTGTTTAGCGTTAATTAAGAGCCTAATTAATAATATGTGGAAATAGCCTGTGTCTGGTCCTTCCCAAATAATGTTGTCTAAGGTGACCAGCAGAGGTCCCCACATGTTACCAAATTATTGTTCACTGTTCATCATTTCTCACGTCTCGCAGACTTTGTGGGGAAAAGCAGATGCGTCCTGGTCCTGCATATACAGTATCTGTACAATAATCATATAGGCTATTAACTTGATCAGAATTTGATCAGGTTTATTGACAAGAAGGTTGTCACATATGAGGAATTTTCCTTGTTATATTGGTGCAAAATAATAATATACATAGTATGAAAGAAAATAAAGATGAAAGCAAGTGCTGCAAGTCAAGAAGCCTACATAGGAATTAGAAAATTTACTTTATGAAGAAATGTACAATAATAAAGAGAGAGAGAGAAGAGCTAGTAACATGCAT
Organism: Coreoperca whiteheadi; assembly: GCA_011952105.1. Taxonomy (NCBI): domain Eukaryota; kingdom Metazoa; phylum Chordata; class Actinopteri; order Centrarchiformes; family Sinipercidae; genus Coreoperca; species Coreoperca whiteheadi. Next base: position 29,833,553 of record CM022472.1, on the reverse strand, counting down.
TTTTGGGATAAGAATGCATACAGGTGGAGAGGGAGAGGAGGAGAGACGTGCATCCTGGGAAGTCTCCTGGCAGTCTAGGCCTGTAGCAGCATAACTAAGGGATGGTTCAGGACTCACCTGAGCCAGCCCTAACGCTTAAGGAAAGTCTTAAGCCTACTCTTAAATGTGGAGATGGTGTCTGCCTCCCGAACCCGAACTGGTATCTGATTCCACAGGAGAGGAGCTTGATAGCTAAAGGCTCTGGCTCCCGTTCTACTTTTGTAGACTCTAGGAACCGCAAGTAACCCTGCATTCTGAGAGCGCAGTGTTCTAGTGGGGTAATAAGGTACTGTGAGCTCTGTAAGATACGACGGTGCCTGACCAGTAAGAGCTTTGTAGGTGAGGAGAAGGATTTTAAATTCTATTCTGGATTTCATAGGGAGAAATATTGGAGAAATATGACCGCTTTTCCCAGTTCCTGTCAGCACACGTGCCACAGCGTTCTGAATCAACTGGAGAGTCTTAAGTGACTTTTTCGGGCTGCCTGATAATAAGGAATTGCAGTAATCCAGCCTCGAAGGAACAAATGCATGGACTAGTTTTTCTGCATCATTTTGAGACAGGAAGTGCCTGATTTTTGCAATGTTACGTAGGTGAAAGAAAGCAGGCCTTGAAGTTTAAAGTTTAAAGTTATCTTCTATCATTACTCTGGTATAGTTTCTGTGCTTGCATAATGTTACACTTTTACAGAATGGACATTATATCCTCTTGGCTTTTATTTAAAAATATTTTCTCTCTCTTACACATCTCTTAATATAACTTTGTATAAAAAAGATTCACCCTATATTGATAAACCAATTAGCAATTCTGTGGCGTGCCTCGCCTTCTACCCATATTATACAGTCATTTGTCGGGAAATGTCAAAGTTTTAATAAACCTCTAAACAGCCCGTCACAGCATGGCCTGCACCACTGGCATTTTGCTGGGTCGTAATGAGAATTGTGTCGGTAAAGGTTAACCCAATCAAAATTAATGGTGAGCCCAGCCAATGGGGAAATGGCGTTTGTGATAAAAACGGATGACTTGGGAGGGCCGTGCGCGCGGGCAGATGCAACAGCCGTTTGACTCAGAAGCGCCGTTTGAAGGTTTTCAGTGATACTGATAGCTTGGCTTGATAGTTCTGGCAACCGAGGTTGTGATTTCTTCTCCGCAGCCATACTGCTCATTACATCTCCACCTTCACGTGTCTGCAAATCCCTACACATCTGGCAACATCGCCAGCAGGGACTCCGCGCCGGGGATCATCGTCGCATCAGGTGGGTGAGAGGGGATCTCTTTTGAGTGACATGCTGAGTCTCTTTTCTCTTTCTTCTTGGAGTTCTGAGGGGTTTTCTTTAAAAGAACAAAGCCCCTGTTGAAACCCCTTCTGACTTTTTTTTAAAATATCTATTACAAAGTAATTAATAATTAAAGTCTTTGTATTTTTTGGCTGATAGAATGAAACCTCTACCGGATTCTCACTGGTATTTTTTTAGTACTTTGTTTCTACTTGGTGTTCTGAAAGGTTTTCTTTTAAAACAAAACCCCTGTTGAAACCCCTTCTGCCCTTTTTGTTTTATCTATTACATAGTAATTAATACATTAATTACTTGAACGAAACAACTACCAGGTGCTCACGGGTAGTTTTTTTAGACTTTTAATAGTCTCTGGATTAAAGCAGACCTCCATTTTACCATTAAAAAACAAATTACACATTTTGCAGAAAGCAAGTCCAACTCTTAAAGAATCTTAAGAGTATACATCCAATTTAGATGGTGATATGAACTCTGTACGGCATGGTTTGCTTAAATTTCTTTCGGCACAAGACGACAAAGGAGACACGAAAATACCCATCTGGTTTTCTCCAAGTGTTTTTTTTTTCTTTGTTGGCAATGGCGTTCACAATCGAGTAGTTTATCCCCCTTTTTTTGGAGTTTACTTTCTCCATCCATAGAAGCATTACATAGTGTTATGCTAACTCGAAGAGACAAAGACCACAACAAACACTTAGACGGACAATGCCAAAACAAGTCTGCCTCTTTCAGTTAGTTGAAATCTTGGCTCTCAGCATTTCAGTGCAGCGCTGTTTCCAATATGGCACTTTTGTGTTCCTCTACGCAGTTGCATTTGGCTGTTTGCAGGTTTGTACTTCTGTTTCCAACTGTTTGTCCCGGTCCAGCATCAGTATATGACTCCCACAGGCATCTGACAACATCCATGTGTCACCTCAACTTCGAACAGGGGCAGATGACAGAAGAGCTAGCCAGAGCGCCAAAAAACTATATAACCTTTTAGCCCTCAGAGACTCATTGTTCCTGAGAACACAGGAGAGGAAGCAAAGACCCTCGTTGACTCAGCGGGGAGAAAACAAAGAAATGGAGGAATATGAGATCAGCAGCCCCCCAGATGAATTCACACCTCAGTGATATTTACTCCCGCATGGACCGGCACTGTCAATAACACATCAGCACATGCCTCAGGTGTCTGGAGAAGGCCAGGCTCACGCTAACAGCATTGGTGTCTTGACCTTTGTGAAACATTGTGAATTAAACAGGTTACAGGCATGTGGAAATAGAACAATCGACTGATTTTGTTTGATCTCGGTCATTGTTGAAGCTACAAAGCGAGGGAAAATGAACAGAGAGAGAGGAAATCTTGTATTGGTTTTTTTAATTAGCATGGAAAAAACTAACAGTCTAGTAGTTAGTTTACCTCCCAATGCCCAGCCTTAAGGGGAAAGTTTGATACACATTCAAGGTACAAGGTCATTTATTTATCATTATACAACACAAGGTTGTACAACAGAATTAAGTCAGTAGTCTCTTCATGCTATACACATACTATATATACATAGACATATACACCCAGGAAATGATTCGGTGCATTTTTTAAATTTGTGTTTGGGGGAACACAAGACAGCAGCAACAACATAGTGAAGATAATAGTAAGGCTATTATCTTCACATAAAATGTTTGACATCTGGAAACAGTGTCCATCCACTTGCGGGTTGCGGGTGCAACAGTTTCAGATTTCCCGTTGCTTAGCCAGCCTGAGTTCAAGCTAAAACACTGTGTTAGTTATCTCTTTATAGAGTACCCAACCTGAAAAACATTGTTTTACTGAAGTTTTCGGTTTGTGGGACTGTGACCACACCCAGCATTGCTGTCGGGGGTGTGCTACATCTGTACACAGTGCAGCAAGGTGATTACATCAACCATCAGCAGAATCTCGACTTTCAGCTAGCGTAAGGTTACTCTCTAAATGCAGGGGATAAACATGCATCTGAAACCACCCGGCACCAACTACAGGCTAAATCAAAGCAATAATAGCAGCCTGCACAGCATTAGGAAAGCTTGTCTGCTGAAAAATAAATATAGTAATCTGAATTTATTGCTTAATTTAGGAGTATGGGCAGCCCCAAGCTGCAGCTGCAGGCTGGAGCCCCCTGCTTTATAACCACTGCCAGTCTAAAGGCTCTTTATAAAATTTGGGATTTATTTGATTTCACATAGACTTCATTTCCTGTGTCTGCATTATGCAGTCTCCAGCCTCAAACAGTTACTGTAGTTTGTCTTCTATGTGTTCTGTGGGTCGCCGCCTCACCTCCAGGCTCCATTGGCGCAGAGCTGACCACCAGCAATGTCAGTGTGTTTATCACCTCGGATGCAGGAAACACATGGAGACAGGTGAGTGTACTCTTTTATTGTAATAATGTCCTCCTGTTAAACGTTGAATTGGGGTGGCAAATTAACCAGAGTGTCAAAACACAGCACTCGGTACATTTCCACATAGGGAGTGCTGAAATCATATATGGGACAAAGGAACAGCTACTAACGTCGCCCTCTAGCTGTAATCATTGCCACTGCATGCGCTGGACCCCATTGATATATAGACATAAAACAAATCCCACCCAATAATGTAGGGGGGCCCTTAATTGTATTTTGCAATTAATTACAATTTTGAGCACAGAGATCCAAAATAAACACTGTAGAATAATTCCATAGAGAAAATTAATTTTCACTTTAGTTCAAGAGAACGGCTTCCTGCAAATATACAGACACGTACACTGCGGCAAATATGCTATATCATTTTTATTTATTGTCATATTTTACCCCCCGCACCTGTTAATTAATTTTTCCAATGTGCCCAGTTGAATCCCGGCCACTGGCCATATGGAGCGCAATGACCTGGCTGACCTGCCATCCTCTCGCTGAAAACATCCTCCTCCTCGCTCACTCCCTCTCCCTGATTTTATCGTGTGGGCTTTTACTGCTCACACACTCTAGCCAGTGTTTTTAAGTTCGATAATCAAATTAAATCTTAAGAGATATTTGATTCAGTCCCTGCATGCAGTGCCGGTGGGTGGCCCTTACCTCCCTTGATCCTGGCGTTTTCAGTTTATGGGGGTTTGTTTCTAATTAAACGCTGCAATGAAAAACACTGATTTGGAAGCTGATGTAGCAAGTTCCAACCCCAATGTATAGCCTACTGCGTGTTTTTGTGTGTGTGAGGTGTTATTATTAGTGTGCTTACGTGAATGATACAGCGGCCGTGTGTTAGACACGCATACCGGTAACAAGCCACCGCAGAGTGAGCGCCGTCTCTTTTGTTTGCCCCTGCAGATCTTCGACGAGGAGTATGCAGTGCTGCATCTCGACCAAGGAGGAGCCTTAGTCGCAATAAGACACACTCCGCTTCCCATCCGACACCTGTGGTGAGTCATTATGACAGAGATGCTATTTGTCACGGCATGACTAACTCCCTTGCAGGAAGCTCCAAGTCTTAAGGTAGTCAAACAAAGGCAAATGAGTTTGTCTTTCGAACTGGGGGACGATATTATTCTGGCTAGAAAGCCCACCAGCCATGGAAATATCTGCTTTCATAATTGTCATTCAATTTCACCTTTCCGTGTTTGAAGCCATAATTAGTCGGGCTTCCACTGATCAGTGTTCACTGAGCAGAGTGCCTCAGCCCTGCCAGGAATATGAAATAACGTTGTTAGACAACTCCCAGGGTCATTAGCCTGTGCACGCCGCTGGGGAGTTTAGCGTTGGTTCCTTGCGCAACGGCTCTTTGTGTTCCCAGGTTGAGCTTTGACGAAGGACAGCAGTGGAACAAGTACGGCTTCACCAACACGCCTCTGTTCGTGGACGGGGTGCTGGGAGAGCCCGGGGAGGAGACTCTCATCATGACGTGAGTGACAAAGATTTGTCAAGATGGAAATCTTTCAATCACGCAGAAAAATCAAAGTAACCACAAATAGCTTCTGTGTGTGTGCTCTCCTCTGCCTTAACCCGAGTCTGTGCCGCTTGCGTCTACACTAAACCGGCCCGACTCAGCATTCCTGACTGCCTGTTTTCCTTTTCATGAATAAAAAAAGATTTCTCCCAAGGTCTACCCTACATCAAAACTGGCTGTCTCCAGATTGTGATCACAGCAGATCAGTGCTTTGGCAGCCGGCGACAGCGTGACTGTCCATTTGAAAAATATGAAGGAAAATGATCAAAATGATAAAACCAATGCCTGAGAAAACAGACTTTGCTTTAAAAAAAAGTTTGAACAGCATTTACAAGTCGAAGAGCAGTGAGAATGATTCGGCGTGTCCTCAGAAACCAGATTTGTAAAAAAAAATCCCTTTTGTGTTCTTTCACATGTATTATGAGAATGGCCCAGAGCTGGAGTGCATGCATATGGCATGATACAGCACTACTCCCATATTGCAGCAGAGGTTTAGGACTTTGGGATGTGTTACCAAAGGATTTCCACCATTACATCAATGTTTCATGACACCTGCCATAAATGACAGACTGACACTCAGCTCGGTAGTCAGCTCTACAGGAGAGTGATAGGGCGCAGCTGGAGACACAGAGAGGAAGAAGGAACAGGGAACAGGAAAATGCACAGCATTAGTCTGAACAAGAAGGAAACTGAGTTAGGGGGAAAGGAGCTGTGTAAAGACAATAGTGGCAGGTTTGCGCTGAAAATAAGTTTCCAAGGACTGAGCAGCTGGCAGCCACACCATTAGTTTTCATAAGACCATCATGCACTGTTTCTTATCAATTTGTATAAATTTTTACAGTGTCGTCCATGGCCGGGTGCCTCAAGAGCTAATTGACAGATTGATTGTGATAAATATGTTGTGGTATGAATGGTGAGGGAGGTCAGTGCAGAGAAACACACCCACTCAATTTAGCTAGAGATAGAATATTTATCTGGTTAGTCTCATAACCTTGGATTCTGCTTTGTTTTTGACCATTGACAAAATATGAATATTCATGATGATTAGCATTCATAAGAAATACATTTTTCAATAGTAACATCAGTTCAAAATTGCTATACAAAATATATGTATAGCCGCAGGCGGCTTAACGGAAGGAAGCTGCTCGATCAGCCAAAATCAAAGCCGCGAACGGCAGTTGGCAGATTTCAGGCTCCAAAAATCTGAGAAAAGTCACTTCAGATAGCTTAATTCTGTTTAAGCGAGTGAGACCAAGCACATACTTGTTTCATCATCACAAAGCCTGCAGCGTTTCACACTCAAAGTCAGTTTTTCCCCTCCTTATCGTATTTGAATGAAACTCGATGTGCACGTTCAAGAGGTGTCTCCAGTGAGTTTAAAGGCATCTTGAGTTATGAGCAAATATGTGAGAGGCCACGCCCACTTTCACCAATCAATATGGCACTTGAGATTTTGGTTAGTACTTGCCGGTAGAGCACACATACCAAACTTTCGTCAAATTCTGTCCAGTGTGAGGGGTGTGGCCTTTCCAAAATTGCATTTTTGGGCCTCAATTACAGTGCTACCATATGGTCGATTGGGCTCATATTTCTAAAAATATATTAAGTTCTACCGCTTCATGGTTTTAACCCCAATCTCTGCTCAATAGCTCACTAAAATTAACCTTGTGTCAATTCTTAACTGGTACCACCCTTACTTTCATAAGTGAAAGTACTAAAATTATGCCACCGAAAAAGAATAAAAGACGGTACAACAACGAAGGACGAGGAAAAGTAGGCAAGTACCCCCATCAAATGCTAGTTACAATGTCGGCAAACTAACAGACCTCCACAATGGTTTATATCTGAGATGGAGAATGGAATACTGAGTTTTGAGTCCGTGATTGGGCCATTTAACTGAACTTTATGGAACGATGGAGAATATTGTCATTGATAACGAACCATCGGTCACCGAGTTAAGTACATCGAAAACAGCGTGAGTTTGATGGCTCCTTAGCCGCCATGCAGCATGACTCTGACGACTACAAAAAAGCTACATAAGAGAGCTGAGGGAACAAATGGACGACCAAAAGAATAGAACCCCGTGGACAAAATCTGAGGCTGGCTGGCTTTCCAGAAGGAGTGGAATCGAAGAACACAGTGGAATTTCTACATGAATGGCTACCCAAGATGCTCGATCTGGAAGAAGTGGAACGAGCGCACATTCACTGCAACAACGGCCAGCAGATGGTGCCAGACCCGTGCCATTATGAACTGGCTCCTCCCGTTTTTCTGACACTGTCAAGATCATCGATGCACTACAATAAGCCAATTCGACTATCGTGATTTTCAGAGATATGTTTTCAGCCCTGTACAAAAAGCGGAAAGCCTTTGCTCAACTGAAATCGAACTCAAAGAAAAGAACATCACTTTTGAGATTTCTACATCCATCCACCTTTACTATGAATCTAAAGGAAGCCACACTTTCAAAACACAGCAAGCTGCTTAAAACCACCTGAGGAAATATCACCCAGATGTGCTGCACACGAGACTAACCAACTAGCCAAATGCCATGGGTTTTGTAAAAGAGGGGCGTATAGGGTTTGGGTTGACTTTTTTTGTATCTTTTTTCTCTTCTTTTCGTTTTACTTTTATATTTGTCTTCAATGTACATGGCATAGAAATGAATGGCTTAGATGTGGCAGCAGCCTAGGCTAGATACACTCACTGGTTTCATTGTTTTAAATAATACCTTATGGGGAAAATAGACAGGGGAAATAACAGCTCACAACAACAAATGACAGCTCTTAGGTATTTGACATGGAACACTAATGGCATCAACAAACTGTCAAAACGTAAAAAGGTACTTAACCCTCTGAAAAACCATAAAACAAACATACATTGACTACAGGAAACCCATTTGACAGATGCTGAACATGCCCAGCTGACATGTCAATGGCAGGGGTAGATCTTTTATTCATCCTTTGCATCCCAATCTAGGGAAGTTGCCACACTGATAGGTAAAATGTCCCTTTTAATGTTGAGAAAGACAAACAGGGCAGATACTTACTTAAAGGCTCCATTGCAGATGAATTTAATACACTAGGAAATATTTATGGTCCAAATTATAATTGTCCTCAATTCTTCCATGGTCTTTTTTTCACACTTCAGCGTATCCTCATACAATGGTTTGGATGATATGTTACGAAACATAATGCACAAAAATGTGTGCATAATGCTATGAACGCCCAGCAACACGAGCGATCAGTGCTCCTGTGCAAGATCCTGCAATGCAGAACCGAGTATGTCCGTCAGCTGGTGGTATTTGAAGGTAAGACGATTTAAATGAGAGCTTTTAAATAGTGATTATTTAGTAACTAAGTACAAACAATACATAAAAATAGTTTTAAGGTGACGTGCCATGATTGTTGACATGAGATAACCTTTTTGCACTTGCATTTTGCTAGATATAACGTGCTCTGCCAATCTTTTGCGTTACTAGATTGAAGATACCGCAAAAAGGTTTGTTTGTATCGTAGCTATGTGATTTGCATTACTAATTAGCATGTTTTTATGTGTCTGCTTTGAGGTTTTCAATGATGTTAGGTTGAAAATATTAGCTTTTGTCATGGCTTATTGGTAAACTAAGTAATCACTAACGTTAGTTAAGTTACAAAATGATTAATTGCACCCTGGGTTTCCCCTTAAATGTTCCCATTAGCTTCAAAGTTAGCCTGTAAAAATGACTTGACATTGTTAGAGCAAATATTCAGTGTTGGGCAAGCTACTTGTAAAGTGTAGTGAGTTAAGCTACTAGTTACTCTACATGAAATGAAGCTTCACTACACTGAAGCTACCATTCAGAGAAATGTAGCAAGCAAAGCTACAGCAACATAGCAATTTTTTTTTTTTTTACATTGAACCAACTTCATTCCAAGTCCATGCTATCTCAGTGGTCAATAAAATAAGCTGTTCTCTCTGCTCCTAAACCACACTTAATTTTATAAATTTTCTGCCAATGGACAGTTGTTGGACGGTGCTTAGCGAATACACTGAATTGTGATGGTTAGCCTATTCCTGAATAAGTAAACTCAAGCTCACTTGTCCATATTCCCCTTTAGCAGAGACGTTGTAGGCATCACCCTAAGGATTGGTATGAGATGTCACTGTCATACGGAGGTGTTTCTGTCGGCTACACATACGTCCCATAGACTATATACAGTCTATGATATGTCCGTGTAGACGGTGGTGTCACTTACTGATCCTTTTATTTCTGCCTCGTTTTAGCTTCAGATATGCTCATCTTTACTCAAAATGCTTGGGTAAATGTAAAGTTAGCATGTGTGGATGCTACTGTATGGAACTGCCAACAGAAAAAATAAATATATAAATTACTTAACAAATAAATTAATATGCCATTAAATGCACCAAACATAATATTAAAATTAATCTAGGCATTTAATAAATTATAAAATGTGACACAAGTTGATATTTCTGTTTCAATTGTCTGTATTTATTGACATGTGTGTTAATTACCATAAAGCTTGTTTACCTATATGGTTTATTTCAGATATAGAGTATTCTATAAATCAGGTTTTGGGTTGATAGTTCTTCCGGTTGGCAAACGGATCACGAGTCATGGATCAGATCGTTTTTCGGATCAGAAAAAAAAGGGGGAGGATACAATTTTCCCATTTGCATTTCCATTTATTACATGAAAACTTATAGCAAGGAACTTTTGGTGTCTACATACCGTTACAGTTTTGTCCACCGCCCCTTTTCCGTCATCATTATATTTTACGGGGAAGCCGAAATGCTCCCATATGTGCGATTTAAATGATGCGGGAGGCTTTTCAAGTTTTTCTGCCCGGCCGCTAGCCATCGTTGACTTATTAACACGCCCTGTTCACGTGAGCACGACATAAAACTCAGCATCAAGTTTAAAATAACGCAATATCAGCAGAAAAACTATCTTTCACTTTGCGATCGCTAAACAATTTAGATTAATCGCTAGTTTAAAAAAAAAAAAGCGCAATTAATCTGCGGGTCACGTGCGTGCCGAACCATGGGTCGTGATCCGTACGGATCCCGGATCAACTGCGATCCGTTACACCCCCCTAATGGATATTGACGAAAACTTGTAGGCTTGTGGCGATGTGCAGTTCTCTATGTGCCAAAACAAATATTTTTGGTACCGCCAGTTTTTTATTTTGTCATGGTTCATGTGTGTAATAAACATCACGCTTCATGAGAAAAAAAATCGTTGCAGAGAATGGTGACATCAATTCTAAGCTAAAAAATCGTGATTCATATTTTTCCCGGAATCGTGCAGGCCTAAACTGAACTAGTAATTACACTTCATCGAGACGATCTACGTTAATAAAACGTAAAAATGTTGGTTTATTTCAGATATTCGATCCAAAACAGGAGTCGAACATCCTTTGGTTTACAGCTTCCACATGTTGTCAACGACTGACACCGAAAGCAGCCAATGAGAAGAAAGAATAAAGTTGTTCATCTACACAGGCCTGGACTAGAGACCATTTCATGCCAAAAATGCCTACGTAAAAACCTACGTGACACACTATGTCTGGCCAATAATGAACGTAAAATAATTTTATGATAAGTAATTCATTAAGTAATTTACTCGCTTAATTATTTCGCAAATGTACTCTGAATAAGTACAAATAACTGCTGTGAAAATAGCAGAAAACATGGCTATAGCTCATTGTGGGAAAGCTGTATTGTTGAGTCAGTACACCTGTATGTTCCTTTTCATATTGATAAACTGAAATGTGCCATTTTAATCAAAAAAACGTGTAGATACACGGGGGCGGCTGTGGCTTGGTGGCTGAGCGGTCGCCTGCCAATCGGAAGCTCGGCAGTTCGATGCCCCAGCCGTGCGTCGAAGTATCCTTGAGCAAGATACTGAACCCCAAAAATGCTCCCGAAGCTGCGCCTTCAGTTTGTGAATGTTCTCATATGTAAGTCGCTTTGGATAAAAGGGTCTGCTAAATGACTAAATGTAATATGGTTAGCGTTAGTTGTGGGGTTGTTCATTATCCTAAAGTGCCCTGAGTACTACAAGGCTATAGAAAGTCACCGAGACAACAGCCTCTTTAAAAACAGTCACTGTTTTTCAAACGAGCGGGTTCAAAAGCAAGTTTTTTGTTTTCTATTGGCAGGACAACAGCTCATGAAAAACAAACATGGACTTTGTTGCGGTTAGACTAATCAACTGATCAGCAAACACAGCATCAATTAGATAGTGACCAGTTCTAATGAAAACCACACACACAGAACCTAAAATGTCTTGAGTTTGATGAATTTGTTTGGCGCTGAATGAAGGAGACACTTTCAGTGACAAATAACAAAAAACAGAAGAACTAGCTCTGATTAACCATTCAAAATCAGGAAGGAGCAAACCAGCCTCGGTCATGAGTGATTAGTCTTAGATGCTGGTATTGTCATCCTCATCACCGTCATCATTGTATATCAGTGTCTATAAGCCTGACATGGGGAGGGCCTGAGACAGGCAGGAGCTGTCTGAGGTGATGTAACCACGCAGGAACAGTCTGGTACATGTCGGTGACACATCACAGTAGCATAATGCACCAGGCTGCTCTCATGTCATTGATGGCATGCTGCTGATGGAGGTGGTCAGCTACAGTCCTCATTCCCTGGTAAAGCATGAGCTTTCCCTCTTCATATGTAAGGCCTTTTCAGACTCATGGAAAATTCATCTTCAACTTAGTGCTATGTCACGGCTACTGGGCGGCTTCTAAAATGATCGGCAGGCCATTGCCAGGTATTAGTTAGTGAGCGATAACAGGCAGCTACATCTTACTTGCTCTGTTTCATCCTCCATATACAACTCACAAGTCCATGATCTATACATTAGAGCTGTAATCGGGCCTTAAACGTTAGGCCAGACATGGGCCGAGCCCGACAAGTACATTTTGACTGACAGCTTTTTAAAAGCCCGAACCCGTTTACAGCCAATGTGCGCACGCTTTCTTCTTCTTCTTCTTCTTCTTTGATTTTACTGGCGGGCCACAAACCAGCTTTAAAGGTGTATGCTGCCACCTACTGTATCGGAGTGTGTAACATCATGAGTTTTTAAACACCAAAAAACCACCAAAAAAAAGAAATTATATTCTAGATATTATACCGGCCTGTGCGCATGCTTTGCCGGTGCAACCAAAACGTAACCGCCAGAGGCCAGCCTCCGTTTCACCTCCTCAGCATCCATTTTCGCACACTTATCGAAACGCATCACCTGACTGCTCATTTACCGCACAAGCCCGAGCCCGGCCCGAGGCCGTGTAAAATGATAGAAATTAAGACCGAACCCGTCCAAAACCCGTCGGGTCCCGTCGGGAATTCAAGAATTCACTAGTTACAAACATGAAAGGTTCTGTGGTTCACCCGAGCAAACATTGCAATGTTATAAGGGGGGACCTCGGTGGTAACTGATTATTAATGACGGCATATTCAATTACTGCAGCATTATAGCAACTCTTCATTTATAACAACATCATGGTGACAGTTTCCTACCACAATATGCTACGTTACTGCCTGGCTCACAGCTATGTAATGACACCCAAGCTTCCAGCAGTAGGGCACTTAACGATGGGTGTAATAACCATATAGTCTTGCATAAAGACATTGAACTCTTACTTGATGATGTCGTTCCTTTTCCATCTGGAGACAGTGTCTGGAGAACAGATAAAGACATTATTACAGCTCTGATGAAGTGCTTCATTTCATCTTACTTCTTCACCCACACAGTTTACAGCATCGCACTCACTGAGGGGTTAAGTATAACATCTTTGCAGTGTTCGTCGGTAATAATATTCGTGACCTCATTACAACATTCAAGACATTCACTCACCAACTTCAGTTGTTTACTTATTGATTTTGGTTTCTGTTGGGTTAGCTCCATCTCCTTCTTCTTCCATCTCTCGCTCAGTAAGCAACACTAGACAACTAAATTCGCAGGAAACAGGACAACTTTAAACGCTACTTACTCTACTCACTACTCACATCTATTGTTACCTGCTTCCTTTGTCCATGGTTTACCTGGTGCCTCGCTGGTGACAGATGACAGTGAGAATCGATATTTTCTCTGCTTCGTCTGCTCTCTGCAGGAGCTGCACCTCTGTAAAGACATAGTTTAATTTACTTAGTTTGACCAAGTTGTGTGTGACCAACTAAACTCCAGAACATTTTTTAAAATGGAACAACTAAGCACAGTGGTTACATCACACTACCAGCACTGAAATTTGACAGGTTATACAGCAGTAGACAAACCGAGGACAGATTATTTCTTCCATTCATGCTGTAAAAGGGCATCAGTATCAGTCAGCAGGTCAACACGGTGATATGGATTTCCTTTGTGGCTCTGGCAAATCTTCAGAGTAGTGATGGGAATCACGGCTCTTCGAAGGGAGCCAGAGCTTACGGCTCCGTTCCTTTCCAAAAGAGCCGCCACTTTCGGCTCCCAAACGGCCCTTCATTCAGTCTCGGACGGAGAGCCGGCTCCCATCGTTCACTTAAAGGAGCCGGCTCGCTCGCTCGCGACACGTCTCTACTTCAGAGCAAAGAACTCAACCTCTTCATTCCCTCGCCCGTCTGTGAGCCCAAACCCATCAAGCCAACTGCTGCTGTACTTGATCTACGATTAAAGCAAAGTCATAGAATATCACATACACTGACACTGAGCACATTACTACTATATGGTCCTAAACAGTGCAGCTCTGAAACAGGTTTGGACAATACAAAATGGGAAAAATGTTAGACTTAAGATTACTTTTGGGCCTCTCTACTTCATTTCAGCAGTGCAGAGGATAGACAGGAAAATGGAGGCCAAACGGAGAGTGAATGATGTGTGAGATAGGTCCTCATGTCCCTATGAATTACCTGGCATGGCAATTTGTGTCCATAAACGTGAAATGCTGGTACGGCCAAGGTGTGTGGTATACACACCCTCTGATTTCTGATTAGTTAATGCGTCCAAGTTTTTTATCAAAACAATAATTCCCTTTTACACAGGAGTTTAAAAATGCACTTGTGAGGCAACAACCATGGCAGTGTCATAGACAACTCGCAGACGTTTGTTCTTGTCCTCGGAGAAGCTCATCAATGACATACAGGGAATAGGCTCATCTATTTCAAGACAGAAATGTGAAGGGTTTCAAAAAATTGGGTTTCAAAAACATTTTCTACTGATTAAAAGTGAATCTCCTCATCAAATTCAATTTTCATTCTATACTTAAATACTCCATAAGGGCATTCAAAATGATCAAAACATTTCATTTGTTGTTAGTGAAGGTTATAGAGTGGTGGTAAACTTGGCATTTATTAAGATCTCCCATACACATTCCATGAGGTTCATGATGATGATTGAAAATGTATGGCATATGTTAGGGTCATGCTATTCTAAGCATTGTATGAATAGGGACAATCAAATGGGGGGGGGATTATCATTCTGGAAAACTGGGCCAAAAGTCATAGATGTCACTGCTGAGTCATAGACTTGCTATTCTCTATGCTCATGGTGACAAACATCAGGGGCATTTCATGACGACAAGAGGCTCCAAACCCTCCACTATTTTAGGAAAAATAGATAATTATGGGAGGAATAATGGTCTTTTTCTATGTTAAAGCTAAGATCTCACTGACTCAGTTTTCTCAGTCCTAATAAAGTATTCTGCAACTATGATGGCAAATGGACGGCAGTTGTATAGCGCCTTCCGACCCCTCAAAGCGCTTCACACACTACATGTCGTTCATAAACTATCACATCCGTCTGCCTGGGAAACAAACATTTAGAGTAAGCCTGGTTTTCTATCTAGTGCTGCAAAAAAATGGTTTAGGTCTGCAATAACCAGGGAATAAATAAGGGGGAAAAAAGGCAAATCTCAATAAACATAAAAAAGATTAGGCATTTAAGTAATGCTTTTCTATATTCATTTACTTTTGACACATCCCATGTAAAGACCAAAACCAACAATGTTATGTGTTATTGCGCCTGTATACTCCATCAAAGTCCTTGTTGGATGGTCAAACAGCTTCGAAAAACCCCTCCCCCCACACCTTTCTGACGTCGGAATTGGATGCATCCTACAATTTCCAAAACTGACGATCATTCACATTCACACACACTCAGCAATCAGCCACCTGTGTGGAGGTGAGAAAGTAAGTAGGGGTTGAACTCTCTCAAGGTTTCTCTACAAACAAAGTGTCTGAAAGTGTGTAAAAGGTATCCCCATATTTAAATAGCTATTATGTCTCGCCCTTCTCTATGACAATCAGCTTTTTACCCAGTCTTTGGGGTGCCCTTTCAAAACAGGTATAAGCACTTTTGTCTTCTGATGTTGTCGGGCAACGCGTCGTACTAGCTAGTTATTTTCAAGAATAACCCGGCCCTAAATCCATAACACGAAATTTTCCAACCCTGTCTGTGGCGCTCAACCAGCCCCAAGCCCATTTGTTCTTACAAAACATTAATGGTGCGCCTGTGGCTTGGTGGAAGAGCGGTTGTTCACCAATCGGAAGGTCGGCAGTTCGATCACAGCTTCCCCCAGCCATATGTCGAAGTATCCTTGATCTTGCTCAAGGATACTTGATCTTGCTAAAGGATACTTCGAACCCTAAATTGCTCCCGAAGCTGCGCCTTCGGTATGTGAGTATGTAAGTCGCTTTGGATAAAAGCGTCTGCTAAATGACTAAATATAAATCTTTAAAAATGGTTATATATAGTTTGAACAAAAACGTATGGTCTATTTACAATTTGTTTTACTCACATTGTTCCGCAGCTGTTCGACTATTTAATTTTTGGAAAAGGCTCATTAATTTCCTGAAATAGCAGGGCACTGTAGTTTGTTGCAAATGTTAACCAAACATGAGGAAATGCACTTGTTGGGGACTATTTTCCGCTGGGGATTAATACACATTTGGTGCTCTAGTGAGTATTTATGGCACCAGAATGGTGTATGTGGGATCAACTTTATGGAATGCCATTTCATTCAATATTCAGTCATTCATTTTCTACCACTTGTTCCTGTTGGGGGTCGCGGGCGACTGAAGCCTATCCCAGTGACTTTGGGCCTTAGGCGGGGTACACCCTGGACAGTGGCCAACTCGTCGCAGGGCTGTCATTCAATATTGAATAAATAAATAAATACATAATTATGCCTATGAAATTAATAAATGAGTCAATATGGTTCAATAAATAAATAAATAGCATTTTATTTCATTGGACTTTTATTTCATAATGCCATATTTATTTATTTCATGGGACTATCTCATAATGCCACATTAATTTATTTCATGGGACTATTTCATAATGCCACATTTATTTATTTCATGGGACTATTTATGTCATAGGACTATTTCATAATGCCACATTTATTTATTTCATGCGACTATTTCATAATGACACATTTCCATTTGTTATATTCAAATGAAGGGGGCGTGGTTATCCCACAGAGCTGTAGACCGGACACAGGCTCAGAGAAGATGGAGGCCAGTTTGCAGTTTGACAACAAAACAGGGAATCACACAGTAGTTAAATACCAGGCGGTTTTCTTGCTGGGTTTGGCTCCTGGCACCCCTGTTTTCTGATGTACAGATAGCTTTACTTGTTTCTAAAAAGTAACCGCTAACTCCATTAGCTCGTTAGCATTGATGCTAGCTGTCCTATTAACCTAACAAAAGCTGACTATATTGGGGTTTTTAAACAAAAAACACAGGAATTTATGTAAAAAATAATTTACATATGTTGACTTAATCTCAATTACAAGCAATATAGACAGAATATATGTTTAACATTTGCAATTTACCATTGCTAAATTGCTAAAAAATGCTGTTTGTTTTTGTGATAAAATGGGATTTTTGGAACAACAGCAAATGTGTGCTGTGTGTGCTGTGTGTGCTGCAGATCAAGTATTCTTGCACTTGATGCATGTGTACTGCGTCTTCCTGTCCTTCTTGGGTCCACAGACATCACAGGGCTTCTTCTTGTTGGTACTGGTTGCACCCTAGAATGACATAAACAAGTTCAGAAATTCTACTAACTCACATACATATTCACACATAAACATATACTATACACACACAAAAATTTTAGGTCCCTCTGAGCAGAGATTGAGCCACGCACATAGAGCTATTTATTTGTTGTGCTCCAGCCAAAATTTGGGAAAGAGTGTGAGAAAATTTTGAATGTTTGGATTGTGAAAAACATTATCAAGTTTCTCGTAAAACATTCTGTAGTTTGACAATCTACAGATGGTACAGAGTGCGGGAAATGCGGGTGGACCCAAACACCACATGTAATATAAATGTGTAGGGGGGGGTGTACAATGTGCACTCAGTGTAAATGTGTTCTTTTACATGTTCTTTACAGAAAATGAGACAAGGCCGTGAGTTTCAGGTTGAAATATTTAATTGTACAATTTTTCTTTTAGTGAACATTGAAAACAGGACCCACAGACCCATCAATGTCTTGTGGCAACTTGGGTGCTCATTGCTAATGTGGCTCAATGATGTGTTTTAATGGTTTCTGGACAAGATACATGTTATTAGTAAGATCAATTCATTATTGGCTTTGGTCTTCTTGTGCAATTCGTTGACAATGAGAAAAACATATGACAAACCTAATCCTTTAGCACCAGTTCTACTGATCATTCTCTGCAGTATGTTTTGTATATAACAAGCAGCAGCGTGTGTGGCTGTTTTCCAGGATATTCGGCCACGTCAGTCATCGCTCTGAATGGCAGCTGGTCAAAATAGACTTCAGGTCCATCTTCAACAGGAGGTGTACAGTGGCGGATTATCAGACGTGGCACCTACACAACCAGGTATGGTCCATGCCAGCACAGAAAGAAAGCCTAGACTTGTTAATCACACGTCCTAAAAATGTTTTTGATGGTTGCTGGAGAAATCTACATCTAAAGCTCAATTGGAAGAGAATGTCAAACTAGATTCACTTGTTTCATTTTATTGTGGAAGCTTAACAATCAACATGCTTTTAATGTAATATGATATTGTGGATAAAATGACTGTTAAAGCAAGCGATGCATCACAATTTTGATTTTTTTTTTTGATTTTTTTTTTGTTTTCTTTTAGAAATTATGGTACTGCTGAAAATAGTTTATTGCTGGGTCCAAAATCAGTCCCTTGGTCACTTATTTATTCGTAAGAAACACTGGATTTCCTCAATAGTGAACAGTAATTGTGCATTTAAAATACTTAATAACTCATCAACATTTTGCACGATGATTGACAGTTATACAATTAAAAAATGTTTAGAAGCCAGGGAATAGGGCTAGAGTTGTGATAGCTCTGCGATGGTCAAGTAAGTAAGTAGTCTGTATGTGTATATGTATATATTCAGCACCTGAAAACACCTATAAACATATTACAAAACATATATTAAGCACCTGAAAATGCATCTCTTCCGTCAACACCTAATTGACAATCACTAACTTCTTCTTCCTTTCTATCTCTTTTCTTAATAAAAAACAAAAACCTTCCTATCCTTACCTTTGTATCCTGTGCTGGGCTTTAACAGACTAGTTTTTTGATGCACTTATGCTTTTTGTTACCTTGTGTTGTTATAATTGCTTCCATTGTCTTCCTCATATGTAAGTCGCTTAAAAGATAAAAGCGTTTGCTAAATGACTTAATTTATTATATTATATTATATTATATTATATTATATTATATATATTATATTAATTTATATATATATATATATATATACATTTGCATGAGCTCCTAAACTAAAATGCTTTATTATAAGTTACCGGCTGTGGCTTGGTGGCAGAGCGGTCGTCCACCAATCGGAAGGTTGGCGGTTCGATCCCGGCTTCCCCCGGCCATGTGTCGAAGTATCCTTGAGCAAGATACTGAACCCTGAACTGCTCCCGAAGCTGCGCCTTCGGTGTGTGAGTGAGTGTGACTGGTTAGTTTAATTAGTACTGATGGGCAGTTAGCTCCTGCCATCAGTGTATGAATGTGTGTGAATGAGGTGAATGTGATACGTAGTGTAAAAGCGCTTTGAGTAGTCAGAAAGGCGCTATACAAGTACAGTCCATTTACCATATATCTAAAATTATATAATAATTAAATAACTATTATATATTATTATTATATATACGATTGTTGCATGAGCTCCTAAACTAAAATGCTTTATTATAAGTTACCAGATGTTATGTTAAATCTCAATCCAAAATGATTTAAAATAATATTAATAATAATAATTGTGCACCATGACTGACATGGATAAGTTGATGGGCCACAAACATGTAAAGACCCCCCCTTGTATGTAGCGGCGAACCCCCACGAGGCTAGCGGTCATTCTAGCATCAAAAGTAGTGTACGAGCAACGGACAACACAATTTTGGGATTTGTTTGTTTTTTGAGGGTACTTATATAGTGCACATACAAGTCAAATAAAATAGCTGAGCAAATATAGTGCTCTATATAACACATGGGGAGTGATTTCAGACACAACCTATGTGTCTAATGTGAGCACACTTAGCTTATGGACGCACCTCCATTCTGCTGCATAAACAAAACTCCTAAAGAGGATTAAAGTTTCGACTTAATTAGCTATTATTCCAAAATAAGATGTCAATTCCTTAATGGAAAATGAAAGCATCTAAAGTCTGTGGAGCTCGTCTTCTCTGTAGCTCTGCCTCTTAAGGTTTGGTTGACACAGAGGCTAGCTTGAGCTACCCATGTCAGGGTAATGTGTGATCACTGGCTGACCATCTCTGCTTTTAGCCCGGCTGTGTAGTGAGTGGACTAAAGCTGGGCATCTCTCAGTTCCCAGAGCACTTACACAGATTCTCTGGCGATTTCTGCTGATGCGCTGAGTGAACCGACCCTATCCCCCTGAATACATTAAACCTCCCCGAAAACCCCGCAACCTGGCCAGGCGTGAAGCCGAGCCAGAGACTTAGAGCATGCCTTTATTCATGGCCCAGTTCTGTAATTGGTTTAGACACCCATATGCTCAGAACCGGCTAATGATCAAAACATATAGCATGGAGGACGGCAAGAGTCCAAGCCAATTACAGGGCTAACCTGCCTAAATGCAGAAGTAGTGTAGGTCCTAGTCTGCTGCAAAAAGAAGCTGAACACTACCTCAAAACAGTGTTTGTGTCTTAAGATCACTGGGAAAGTCAAGGACATTTTCAGGAGCTGGGAGTCTATTTTTGGATACAGCCAGACTTTTTAAGCATCATACTACTGACACCTAATGCACAAAGACAGAATGGTCTGTTAATAGAAACAGAGCAGCAGCGTAGGATGGCTGCAGTGAAACAGACTGGTATTATCTTCTCATCTTTTTCGTACTCCAGCAGATTTTATATTCACTTCCCACGCATAGATACATGGCTAAAAATGGATTGGGTGCCGGCAGCTTTTGCGACTGAAGCTCCTTCTTAGTCGTTCATCTCAGTATCACAAAAAAAAAAACCCAAAAAAACCCCATGAACTCAAGGAGCACGTTCTTCAGTGTGACACTTGTGACGAAGAAACAGTTGCTGAGTTTAGCGCACCGCGCAGCACGAGCCCGTAAACATTCACTGAACAGGTGAACAGGAATGCACAACGAGCTGAAGTTAATGCAAGGCAACGGTGCTTTGCACACACAGCGCGATGCACACATGGCTGGTTGCGTCGCGTCAATTATTTATGGTGGCAAGTTACAAAAGCCGCTCATTTTTTAAACTCTCACCGTGTGACTTTCCTCTTGGTTCTCTCTTGAAATCGGGCCCGCAGGGCGATCCGTGCCTCATGGGAGTGAAAAGGATCTACCGTAAGCTGAAGCCCACGTCCAGGTGCGTTATGGGAAAGATGTACTCTGTGTCGATGACGTCGGGCCCATGTGATTGTACAGAGGCTGACTTTGAATGGTGAGTATGCTTTGCTTTTTTTAACCATCCCATATGCGGCCCCATTTGCATTCCCTCTGTACGGTCGCTAAAGGGCAATTCCACCAAATTGAACAAAACAAAGTCAGTTTACAAGTCATGGCGAATGCTACTCAGCCTGTGAAAACAGTTGGATAATATATTCTGTGACTGCAGAGGACGCTTTTAACATCTGAGAAAATGAACCTAATGGTGTCACTAGAGTTCTGTCTAGAGCTTAGGCATGGAGGCTACAAACCTGTACTCTCATTATTATAATATGTAGCTATGATCATTTTATATTATGACTCAAACACATCCTTCTAGTTACGTCTTATATCTCAAAAAGGCACACACACCCTTTCCGCATAGGTTTCTTCCAAATGTAGCAGGATGAAATCGGTTTCGCAGCAGCAGGTACAGTAGGCACGCACACAGCGATCTCTCGCACATCAGTGCTGGAGTAGATGTAGGCTACAGCTTAGCGGCGTGTTCCTGAAGTGGTTAGTAGAGCATCAATCCCCTTTTCAAACATGTGAAAATCAAATGCAGGAAATGCATTGCAATGCATGAAAAGCCTACACTTGGCTATTATTGCTTCCACCCTCATTCACCCTCTCTAGTTACATCAGTGTGTGTAGCTGTGGTTACAGGCTATATGTACTTAGGCTAGTGGTGATGATGGATCTTTCAAGGAGGCTTAGCTGTTGGGAAAATAGAACAAATTACTACTGCTCAGTCCGTGCGTTTATTAGCAGGGGAGCATCTGTACTCATGCTGCTTCCCGTGTGTGTTTGAATATACAGCTATTACCATGAGACCACATTTTGAAGGTGTCGTCTCGGAATCAATCGCATTTTCACTCAATCTTGTCTCAGTCTCAGACAAAGAGGACGTGGGATTTTCTTTGAAACCCAGTCAAGACCACAGCTGTGGGGAAATCACTAAACTGCCTGTGCATTGTCTGATTTACTTGTTAACATCATTACTGTGATCGGTAGGGTGGCCATTTCCAGAACACCAGAGGAGGAGGACACTTTGCTGCATTTAGTGAGGCAACAATAATTGCATAGGACTCTGGTGTACTCGCAACTACAATGTACTCATAATACAATTTTGTCCATCATATAGATGGTATCATGATACAGTGGCTCTGAAATAGCCTACTCTATTCGTTGCCAGACAATTTGACGTAGACCTGTGTGTAACAGAAGAGGCAGAAAAGGGTTTGATCACAGTATTTGTATTTATTCATTCAAGACATTGCGATGTCTGTTTCAAAAAAGTTTCTGGACTTCTGGAAATTAAATAAATAAATAAAATAATCTGGCAGACTGGCACAGTGCCAGACAACATAACATTTCTGGACTTCTGGAAATAACAGGAATACATAAATAATCAACTATTGAATGCAAAAAAATAAATAAATACACATTTCAGTTCTTAACAAAGAAGTAGCGTCTCTACTGCTTTTTGCTATAAACTCGTGCTCTTTTGTCCGTTCCGGATTAAACGAGGTCTGACGTTTCGGCACGTGAGGCTATGACGTAGCCTGTAGCCAGCACGTGGAGGCTTGTTTACGTTTTTAACCAATGATATGTCAGACATTTATTTGACACCGCTTTTAACCAATCATTTGTTTGACTGGAGCTCTTAAGGCATTACACGCTACGCTGCTGCGTCCCAACAGAGATTCTTGAGCAGGTTTTTTTAGGCCGATTCAGCGCGATTTCAGAAAGGAGGACAAATTAGTGTCCGGCTTGAGGCTGCGCCGAGCGCCGGGCGCCGGACAGGGGGCTTAAAATCCGGACTGTCCGGCCAAAATATGGACTTATGGCCACCCTGGTGATCGAATGTAAAACCTCCTGCTTCAAATGCAACCAATAACTTGACTCATTTCTAATTTGATATTTTTGCTACTGTTAACCGCTGTATTAGCTACGTACCGTAAAACTTCATTTAAAAGCGGCGCCCCAATTCGATCCCTTCCACTGGCCTGGTGTGGCCACGTTTTGACAAATAAACGCGAGTCTCAATGAGACGCGGGGTCTGTTTTTTATATAAGTTCTTTGGATATATAAAACCTCTTAAAGCCCACCGGGTCGCCCGTTTGAGCTAGTTCTAAGCTGCTTATATCGTGCATACAATATAGCATAGACAATATTAACTTCTGTCAATATGGACATGCTACACATCGTTTAGAACTCAAGGTATTCCGTAAAATCAACTGAACGATTGAATTGTGGACGATCTAAGTATAACTGTATTTACCCTACAGTATATTTCCTAGCCTAATATAAAGGGGGAGTAAAAGCATGGTTGACGTCAATTTGAGCAAGGTCCAAAATGCTCAACTGTGTGTCTCCCTCGACATGTTACAACTGTACTGTATATCGTTAGTTTCCTGGTCTGGTTTGAATAAGCCCCACATCAATATCTTTCAGAATGGTTCTTCCAGGGCGCTCCGGAGTGTGTGACTCTGCAGGCTCCCTGAATTGCCTCTTTGAGGATAAATAAAGTAAAAAAATAAAGCTTTCTGAACTGAACTGAATGCACTTTACATTGTACTTTTTTGGTTTGTATGTTCGGCACAAGTGAGTAGGAGTAAAATGACTTTTTTTCCCCTTTTTTTTCTTCATTGTGCATTAACTTCAAGACTGACCCAGTGTCCCAATAATGACATACTAATAGTACGCAGTATGAAATCTCATATTTTCATAGTATACTGTTTTTACACTTAGCATACCAGAAATCAATGTGTGGGAATGCCGCTGCCATTAAAACTTCAAACAAAGAGAAAGCAAAAGGGTTTTGTAAAGATTTTTTGAAAATTGTTTACTAAGTTGTTCTTCGAGTTCTCTCACCACCATCCGCAAGTTAATTTTCAGTTTTTTCACAGCCGTGAGAAGCTCCTGTCTGTGCCTTTTTGGTGCATTGCATTGTGGGACAACAGTGTACATCACGAGCACACTAAGAAAGTGCATTCACTCTGCATTCGGAGTCTGATTTGTCTTGTCGTATTTAGTGAGTGTCAGGTAATTCATCACCAGCAGGTGTAACGAATGGATAAATCTGAGATGTTAAACAAGGAGCACACGCACATTCACGTACCATATACAGATCATGTAATCCCATGTCCCCTATACAACTCCTCCTGTGAGCTGTGTGGGCACTTCTAAGACATTATTCCTAACCAATAACAACCGAAAAAAGAAAGACAAAATAGACATGTCTGTGATACACTGCACTACAATGAAAATACGACTGGCAACCATCTTGATCCATCGCAGTTCAAGACATCACACAATCACGGAGTACAGTAAGTGCACAGATCTAGGTTGTTCGGGGAAAGGAGTCAAGTCATGTAAATCAACTGGAGATGATTAAGGTTTAAAATAGTTGCAGTCAACAAAGAAGAAAAAACAAGCCAATGAATGTGACTTTTAAAATTCTGGGGTTTCAGAGTTTGATCTTTGTATGTGCGCACTGTGGAATTCTTGGATGGAACAGAATTCGCCAGCATTCGGGGGACAGATAACACAAGTGATAACAGAAGTTAACCAGGGAAGTGTAAACCAAGGTATTCCTCATGCATTTGACTCTGGCACTCAGCCTTATCAATAGTGGAAATACATAAGAAAGGAAACTGGGTTTAAATGAGGGATTAAAAGATGAGAGATCACCGTCATGGATAACATCCTCCAGATTATAATTGTAGAGCAGCTCTGGCAGATTCTCTTCGAGGCTGCTACTGTTAAATGGAAACCAGTCAGCTGCTTAAACATGTATCTGTGTGTGTGCGTGTATGTGTGTGTGCGCGTGCGTGTGTGTGTGTGTGTGTGTGTGGGCGAGCGTGTGTGTTCATTACTAGATATTCATTCGATTTCACCTGAATGTCTGCCATCGTTTCCACCTTGAAGGACAAAGTGTTCAGAGGAAAAATTATAATTCACATCTGCTTTTGTCGCTGCTGCTTGTGAGTCTTTATATTAAATCTGCCTTTACAGAGAACGTTGTTCTTTATCCTCACACAAAATTATCAGCAGTATTAATGTGGATTTTTTGCTTTTTTTTGCTTGGGTCGCACATCTTCAGGTCTCTTGAGTGAGGCCGCTTTTGGAATAGGCACCATCAAAACCATAAATCACCAAGCCTAATAGCTTTCATTAACAATCACAACACTTTTGCATCTGTGTGCATGTCGCACTAATTGGGGCAATTTGTTCCTATCATTTCGGGGACACAGCACTGCTCTGCTTTTTAATTTGTGGGACAAACAAGTCGTGGGCTGTGTACAAAAAGTCCCAAAGTGGCGCAGAACAGTCGCTGTAACTGCTGCGAAGCCAATACTAAAATTACATTAGGTTCACAATTTCCCACATTCCTGTATCAGAATTTCAATATCTAATAAGTCTAAAACACAGAGCAGGTGATGTTTTTTCAGCCTGGAATATTGTATTATTTTGTGATTGATTTGTCTGTGGGTAATATCAGTCATTTTACAAGTACGTGTCACACTTGAAATAGTCTGTGCCTCGTTTTAGAATTGAATTTTCCAAACAGAGCCTCAGGAATAGTTGCATCCGTCTTGTCTTGTCAGTGTTTCCTCTGCGGTTCCTGATTGGATAACTGTTTCTGTTTTTGTCTCCTCGGATCATTACAGTGATTATGGCTACGAGAGACGGACCAGCGGCAAGTGCACGCCCGCCTTTTGGTTCCATCCATCATCGATGTCCAGGAGCTGCACCACAGGGATGACATTCCTTAACAGCACTGGGTAAGCACAGGACGAGAACGTTCTAGAATCAGCACACGCATCCTGAATAGTGACTCGCAGGGACTGGGTGAAATGACTGGTGCATTTGAGTTGAATGGCTCAGGGCACATTAATTAGTTTCTCAGGGACAAAAAGGACTGCGGGCTGAATGATCAAACATGCACTTAAAACCAATCATGAACCAGCAAGTATAAGCCACTCGTGCTAATGTGATCTACTGTAGGTGAAATAGCGTTTGCAAGTCATGTCAAGAATTTGAAAAAGGAACAAATGAACGATTCACTATCCTGATCAGTGGAAGAGTGTGTAAAGCAGAATGTGCTCTCTCTGACAAAACAACCCCACCTCGATCTTCGGTAGCTGTTCCGGAGCTTTCAATCATTTCAACTTTCAAGCCAACATGGGGAAGACATCCTTAAAGTCCTTCGAAAGAAAACTGAAATTTCAACATCTACCTTTCCCAGACACCTGGGCAGAATCCATCTGCAAATGAAATCTATGTCATGTGACTAAACACTACTGTCTGTTAACAATGGACACTGCTTTCTTCATTCAATTGTGGAATTTTTGAGGGCACTTATAGTGGATACATTTACACACATTGAATTTGGACACTCAAAGGGAATGGCAGACAGTAAATTTAGTGCACTGTATGGTAAATAGGGAGGGAATTCAGACACAGCCATTTTGTCCACATTTTAGATTCCCTGTCAAAAGGGCCCTCTGTTTATGTTCCCGTTTTTGCCTCCTCACCACACAAACGGCACCCCAGACACTTACAGTAACATGTGTGAAGTGTTCGTAACCTATATGTAGAGCCTATATGGGCTTTCCCATATATTATTGAGCATGGCCGACAGTAAACAACTTAGATTCGTAACTTAAGTGTAACTTTTGTGGCAGCAAAGTTTCACATTTTCTATTTGAGACAGCACGGAATGGGTTGGATACCACAAGCACTGTTTTTGAAAAGCGATATTGCTGATTACATTGTATGTGTTGAATGTCATTTCTAGCCATGCATATTGTTTTGGTTGTAATTGTCCAACTTTTGAGATAGCCACTTCCAATCCGATCCAATTTCTACTGCCACCCCAGTACAATGGAAATGACGCAATATCGCTTTTCAAAAACAGTGCTCCTGCTACTGTGGTTAACCCACAGAACATACTACCAAACGTTTTTATTGGCCCTTTAACGATTACTGTTTTTTATCCATATCTATGGGTAAAATACATGCATGCCACATCTACATGCACAAGCTTTTTTGTGTTTTTCCACCCCCAGCTACAGGAAAGTGGTCTCTAATAACTGTACAGCGGGAGTCAGTGCGGAGTACACAGCCAGGAGGCAGCAGTGTCCCATCCAAGCACCCAAAGGTCTCCACCTGGTCACAAGCGAGGGCACGCTGACAGCCACACTGGGCACCAATGTCACCTTCCTTGTTTTTCTGGAGGAGGTGAGCTGTACTTCTGTACTTCTAAAAAAAAAAAAGTCTCATGAACTGTCACACCAAGTAAATGTCATTATGTTCAGAATGTAAGCAAGGGTAAAAGCCTGACTTATCAGTATTTCTACATAATTCAACATATAGTGTAGGTTACATACACTATGAGTTTTTATTAAAGATATTTCTTTATGGAATGCCATTTTATTCAATATTAAATAAATAAATAAATACATAAATATGCCTATGAAATAAATAAATGAATCAATATGGTTCATTAAAAAATAGGTTTTTATTTCATGGGACTATTTCATAATGCCACTTTTCCATTTGTTATATTCAAAAGAAGGGGGCATGGTTAACTCACACAGGCTCAGAGAAGACGGAGGCCAGTTTGCAATTTGACAACAAGACAGAGATTAACAATGTAGCCAAGTACCAGGTGGTCTTCTTTCCGGGTTTCGCTCCTTGCACCCTGCTCTGCCTCAACACTCTTTATTTATGGAGTTTCCGGATGTACTTAGCTTTACTTGTTGTTAGAGTTAACTGCTAACTGGTGCTAATGGTAGCTGCTGCTAGCTAACGTGAAATTAGCTCAGTTAGCCGTGATGCTGAGCTCGGTTTTGTTATCCCCACTGCAAACCTCCTCCTTCTGGGCAGTCCAAAGCTCCTGTGATAGAGGCGTAAACTCCCCCCCCCGGGTGCTCCGAGCTCCCAGTCCAGGCAGAGTCAGCTAATAGGACTGCTAACTAGCTAATGGCAGCTAACGTTAACGGCATTCAGCCGTTACTTTTTAGCAACAAGTAAAGCTGTGTGTACATCAGGAAACACGATAAATCACCGAGAGTTTGAATATAACAAATGGAAATGTGGCATTATGAAGTAAAGGTCCAATGAAATAAAAACCTATTTATTTATTTATTGAACCATACTGTCTCATTTATTAATTTCCTGGCCCTATTTATTAATTTCATAGGCATATTTATACATTTATTTATTTAGTTATTTATTTAATATTGAATAAACTGGCATTCCATATTTCTTGAGTTTGCATAATGATTCAGTAAATCACTATTTTGAAACTGGCTGATACTACTTAGAACGGGTGGCTGCGGCTTGGCGGCAGAGCGGGTTGTCCACCAATCGGAAGGTCGGTGATTCGATGGGCAGTTAGCACCTGCCATCAGTTTGTGAACAGGGTGAAGTGCGGGAAGCGCTTTGAGTAGTAGGAAACCACTGTACCAGATTACATTTTTTCATTTTTTTAAATGAATTTACAACCCAATTCTAAGCATGCACTTTTGCTTATAGGGGAGAAGTAATTCCACACACATAAACTCTGTACTTAAGATACACTAAAATATACCAACAAGAATTCAAGCTTTTTGACTATATACACCACTTGGTGGACCCATTTATCTAAAGTACAATACACTATGATGAGTACATGCCTTTTTAACATGAATGACCACAGTGAGGACCAAAGATCTGGCCCTTGCAGTGAAAGTGTCAAGCTCTTGGACATTATTACGCATCTTTTTCCAAGAAGTTAGTGAAGTGCACTATAAGCAGTTATGTGAAGCCTAAGTGAACCTGTGGGTGATGAAGGGCCAACCCAACAGATTCCCTGAGAGTGTTTGTCCTGTGCAGGGCGACGGGGCGAGGACAAGCATCACGCTGGACTTCGGAGACGGCCACGCTCTGACCTACTCCAACGTGAGCTCCATTGAGGACGGGATCAAACACATCTACAAAGCTGTGGGAATCTACCGGGTGACAGCCACTGGGGAGAACAGCCTCGGCTCAGAGACTACCACGCTCTATCTGCATGTAACATGTGAGATACTGAGGCGTTTTATGAGATTTGTGTACACAAATGTCTATGTGTATTTATCTAAATGGGGGGATCTCCAATTTTTGCACTCATGCTTTCAGCTTGTTGTGCTTTCCACTTTTTTTAATCACATTCAGTGGAACTGCAGCATTCTGCTTGTACACAGTGTATTACGTTCTGTGCTTTATCTCTTCATAGGACATGCTCCCCTCCCATAACCAAACAAACAAGTGAGATAAAACAAATCCCAGTACACTTCCACTCAAGTCAGCGTATGCTTCACAGCCCACGGAAGCCACTGCAGCCTCATATGTAACGAGGCTGACCACCCCTGGTGTATTTAGGGGGTGACAGATGCAACAGAGTTGACTTATTGATCAGGGAGCGCCATTGCCCCCACCAATCTGTCAATCCTATGTGCCAGCCGAACAAATAGAGCCACCGCAGGCTCAGGAGTGCCACGGATGAAAAATAACACACAGATGGCAGCCATCGGTTCCAGCGCAGTAGAGAATTCTGAACAAACTCACCCCCAATCCAACTATAAACCCACTCCTTTTCTGTCTTCATTTGAAACAAAGTTGTTGTTCCTTCCTTTTATTTCCCTTCTTTTTTTGCACATTGCGGCGCAGTGCATCGAGTTCAATCTGTGATGTATTTGTGTGCCTGAGTAGGTCAGCTGGAGTATATCCATCTCTCGGCTCCCTTTGTGGCGGTGAGGAATAAGGAAGTGAACCTGACTGCTGTTCTGTGGCCCAGCCAAGTGGGAACGGTCACCTACATATGGTGGATCGGAAATACCACCGAGGTACAGTACACTCAGAAGTTTCCCACTTCTCTCTGAGCTTGTTTTTCGGTTACTAATTCTGCTCGTTCGCAGTTATGTAGGTTGCTGACTCTTCCCCTCCAAAATGGGAGAATCATGTTTTTTTGTGAAGCTATTTTGTGCGTCCGAGTTGCAAAAATCGTGGCCTTGTTAATCACCTTCGAATAAAAGATTCCTGCGCATGCTGACGAATTAGACACAAAGCAACCTAATTACTATTAGCCAGTTAACTGTATCCATCATTTATTCCCACTCTTAAGTCCAACTAAGATCTGAAGCTGCCAGGCAGAGCAGTAAGAGCAATCCCACAGCGTTGACGAGTCAGAAATGACTCTTCCACTGCCCTTGTGGGGCCTAGCGTTGCAGATAGCTTTAGTTTTATGGTCACAGCCCTCCTGTTCATCTACTGGTAAGACCCCAAACAAGCCGACCCCCCCCACAAAAAAAAATGTTGGAGTGACAAAGCGTAGGTATATAACTAATGTAATCCATGAACCCCAAATCAAAACCCCAAACTTATCTCCAAAGTGCTAGCTGAATCTTAGTAAGATGCTATTTTTTAGCTAGAAGAGATTGCAAGCCCTGTATAAAGAAATGCTCCATTCTCACTATCTGTCTACGTAATTGTAGTTGTATAAATGTGTTTGTTCAGCACCGACAGGGGTCTCCCACAAGCACAGTCAGTCATGTCAGTTGGTGATAAACCGCGGCAGTATTAGCATCTTATAGCTAGTTGCAGAACAAATGAAGACGTGAGTAATGACAGGAAGGAGCTTCCGGTGTCACACAGGGATCTCTCTGTGGGCCCCCGACACTGCACAGATTGGTGCAAAGCTCTCAGTGTTTGTGCGTCCGTGTGTGTGTGTGTGTGTGTGTGTGTGTGTGTGTGTGTGTGTGTGTGTGCGTGGGGCTATGTGTGCATTTGTGAGTGCGCCAGCAGGCTGACACTTCTGTAATGTAAATAACAGCAGTGTGAAACCAGACGTTGATAGGGGTCTCTCCGCCGGAATCCCCAGACTCTGACTCCCTCCATCTCCATCTCCCTCTGCCCTACCTTCTCCATCCCTCTCTCGCTTTCTCCCCCAGCAGCCAGTAATCACCCTAGAGGGAAGTGTGGCGTGCACGTTCTCCCGGGAAGGCATCAGTACAGTAACTGTGCAGGTGTCTGCAGGGAACGCTATTCTGCAGGACAGAAAAAGCATTGCTGTCCACGGTGAGCTGCCCCTGTGACTCCCATCTGCACCTGTAACTCCGTAATAACATCTAGTAGAGTGTGGTGAGACAGCTTGTCGATGTCTTTACAATCATTATTAAAGGATAATTTCTGCTTAATTACAACTTGGTAAATGGTAAATGGACTGTACTTTTATAGCGCCTTTCTAGTCTTCCGACTACTCAAAGCGCTTTCACACTACGTATCACATTCACCCCATTCACACATTCACACACTGATGGCAGGAGCTAACTGCCCATCAGTACAATGTGATCTAACTGTCACACACACTCATACACTGAAAGCACATCCCTCGGGAGCAATTTAGGGTTCAGTATCTTGCTCAAGGGCACTTCGACACGTGGGCTGGGGGAAGCCGGGATCGAACCGCCGACCTTCTGATTGGTGGACAACCCGCTCTGCCACCAAGCAGGGGTCTTATTTTCATTGTTTTGGCCATCATCCTTATAGATAATAATAATCTTGTGCTGACCAAACAGTACTAATTTATAATAAGTCAGCTTTGGGTTCTTCATAGGATAAAGATTTCTTATAAGTGGCGTGTAAATCCTGTATGAAGTATTTTCGGAAATAACTTATTAACCATCAATGAAGCCATTGGTAAGAACCATCTGGAGATCTGGAAACACCATGACATCCCCAAAAAGAGTCAGTCAGACAGGTTTTAAAACAACCACTAGGTTAACGAAACAGTAAAATAATATCCTCAGTATGTCTGTCGTGAACACCCGCCACAAATTACACATCTTACACATTACGACATCTTGGTGCAACTTTGACCGGCTGTATACTATACTTGTACGCACGCAGTATTCCTGTGCATCAGAGTGTTATTCAAGATTCTCGATAACATGTTTAGAGCTCAGCACGTTGAAGCACCTGCCTAAATTAGAGGGCCACTGCAGCCCTACATCCCCAGTAGGTCTCTACGGTCCTCTGATCAAGGTTTGCTGATTGTTCTTCGCTTCCGGCTCAAAGCCAAAGGAGTCTTTATTTCTGAAATTGTAGCTTCTAAACTGAGGAACTACCATCAGCAACTTTCATCCTGTCAGGGTGGATTACCAACTCAGTTATCAGTGCCACACCAGTCCTGGTACACAACATTGTCTTATTTATAAATATATGGCAGGTACTAGATGGGTACTCTGCATCGGCAGATAGCCTGAGTTTAGGGTATCAGAATCAATATCGTGGAGACAAGAAGACGTATCAGTAGATCCTTACTATTATTATTCACTCATTTTAAAGTATCCTGGGGATTCGTCTTATAAATAAGAATCTTCTTCCATCCTCATAAGACCTTTGCACAGCCGGTTCTTTTGATCTGAAATGGTGGCCAAAGCTATGGAAGTAAGACAGTTGTAATAAAGTCGAATGATCCTCTACAGAAGGTGGTACATGTTGGTACACTGCCTTTACAGATGAAAAGTAAAAGCATCTCACGTACATGTACCATTCTCTCTGCAGAATACTTCCGTTCTCATCTGCTCGCCTTTTCATCAAACCTGGATGACCACAACCCCGATGTCGCAGAATGGAGGCTGGATGTGAGCCGAGTCATCAAGAACTCTCTGATCCAAGTAATGCTCTCTCAGGTCTTTGAGTGGAAACCGTTACTTTATTCTGGTAAATACTGTCGGCGCTTGACCGGGCCTGTGGCGGTCTATGAGCGCAGGGTGACCTCCCTGAAGGCTTTGAGACATGAATCTGACTTTTATGATGATAAGTGACAAGGCAAGAGGGAGGACGGGGGTAAAAATATAGTTCAAGAGCACGCTGATTGCAGCGGCTCGCGCACACTCTGTGAGTTCAGGGCCATTCAGGGGGGAGGTGGTTGATGTTGTAGCGTACGGAAGAATAAATGTCAAAATGCGCCTAATGTGTGTTCTACACTCGACATCTTCTCTCTCCCGTAGTTTTGTGCTTTCTCATCTCCCTCCTCTGTCCTTCTGTCACTGTCAGCTGATATTTCTGCCTCCGGAGCTGCAGAGTCTGGATCTATGATTGCAAGCCACCTACTGCCCCCCATGTTCCTGCTCGACAACCACTACTATAATTATTATTATTATATCTATTTAATTACTACTAATATTACCACGACTATTACATTATTATTATTTCTCATCCCAAGCGGCAGATGGCCACCCACCCTGAGTCTGGTTCTGCTCGAGGGTTCTGCCTCTTAAAAGAACATTTTTCCTTGCCACTGTCGCCAAGTGCTCGCTCTTGGTGGGAATTGTGGGGTCTAAATAATATTATAAAGAGTACGACCTGCTCTGTAGGAAAAGTGCAATGACACAACTTCTGTTATGAATTGGCGCTGTATGCACGAATAAACTGATCCTGAAGGGATGCTTGGAACCAAGTGCTTTGAAACCTGTCAAGTGGAAGCCATGATTGAAACCCACACATGACATGTCAGGTACAGATTTTGCCTCATTAACTTTATGTTTGTCTGTTTTTTTTACAACATCCTCGGAATGTCAATAATTTTCTGATTCATGGGAAGAAGCAATTTGGGCATTGCATCATGTTTTCATATTTTTTGATCCTGCAAAATCAAAACTAATGCCAAAAATATACCCGGCTGTTCAGTCTTCAGTGAACATGTCTGTTTTGTTATTTGTTACTGACATCGTTTTTTTTTTTTTTTTTCTTGACAACCCCAGCCTGGAAGGCAGAGCACCAAAGAAAAAACTTTTCAGATGAGAATATGACATGCTTAAAACATTCACATTCACAAGACTCACTGCAGCAAATTCATGCAAGAGCTGGAACAAGAACCAGAGGCGCTTTTAGGAATCAGTGAAAACATTCAGTTAATGACTTAATTTGTTTTACATGCCTAGCAGACTGAGTAGAACAGCAGCACATACAGTATGTATGGGGCGGCTGTGGCTTGGTGGCAGATTGGTTGCCAACCAATTGGAAGTTTGGCGGTTCAATCCCCCAGCCATGTGTCGAAGTATACTTGAGCAAGATACTGAACCCCAAAATTGCTCCCGAAGCTGTGCCTTCGGTGTGTTCTCCTATGCACGACGCTTTGGATAAAAGCGTCTGCCAAATGACTAAATGTATCAAAATCCAGCAACATGATGCTGCTAAGAAAATGTCTGATTGTCTTGATTTATAGTCAGTTCTAGCCTCCATTTTGAAAAAAACTTGTACCTCTTTTTAAGCCCTGAGTTGTGCCTGCAGTGTTCCTCTCAGGCTGCATATGGCCTGCAATAACCTACCAAAATAAAACTGCATGTTAAGCTTAATTTCTTTGAGTGTGCTGTACTAACTGAAGGCGACTCAAATATATAAATATATTAAAATATACACGAATATCAACCTTTTCATCAGCTCGGAGCAAAACATGACCGGGACATCCTTATTTTTGATTGCGCACTTTGACTTTCCAACAAGAGATAATAACACTGTAACACAGAGGCTTTTATTTAGGATTAGGGGCCCCATGACCTCGTGCGTCACTTGGCCTGTGGCCGTGTTAGGCCTCTTTTAGCAATCCATCAAGTGCCAATATGATACATGGATTTCAGTACCAATACCAAAACTACACTTCAATACTTAACTTTGAGCAATATTTAGTTTTGGTTATGTTTTTCTACAAACCCCCTCTTCTCATTTACATATAGTGGCTCAAATATTAAATGTTGTCCAAACAAATGTAGTCGTACAGGAACTTATTAAATAAATTCCAGTCTGAAACTGGCAACAATTTTCATTTAAATAAGGAACTATCTGATCAAAGATTAGTACACACAAATATGAATCTGAGCAAGTGTTCGATGGTAGCTTTTTGCACTTCACAGTTTTCCATACTCAGTGCTACAAGCCCATTTCAGACAGTAGCAACAAAGTATTGAGGTTCCATATCCAGGGGACACCGAAATGGCTGAACTATTTTATTTATTAGTTTTGCTTTTAACTCCTTTCCCTCTTGTTCCCCTTCAGGCCACAGGCGTGAGAGAGGATCAGCTTCTGGTCACCGTGCTCCCAGGTTTACCCACAGCAGCAGAGTTTTTCCTTCTACCTGACAAGCAGTTAACTGAGGGGAAACCAGAGAAGAGCTCTGCTCAATTAGATCAGGTGAGACAACAACTGCTGCTCTGTCTGCTGCTGTGTGTGGGTGAGGCATTCCCTTTCCCAGCCCTACATGGTATTTGTGTCGGTGGATGGATTTCACCTTGTTACTCTCATTCTAATTCGACCATAACCCCATGCAGGAGTTTGAAACTGTGTTTCCTTTTTTCTGTTTTGTGACTCATGCGGTCAGCCAGTAATTGCTCCCGGAAAAAAAAAAATCATCCCGCATTTAAGTTCCTCCTTCCTCCAGCAGATGTCAGCATTGATCTACTGAAGCAAGTCCAGGTCTTTCCAAGATCCTAATTCTAGAACACGCCTGAGGAATCTCCGCAATAGACTCATCAATAAGCCTGACAAGTATTAACAAGTTATCAGGGGGAATGACTTTTAACACTCCCTCAAGTCGCGTCCTGTGGGGGTGTTGAGGTGAGAGGGGGAGGGGGG